>JAJIBD010012426.1:0-33970 GCA_021461705.1 Cryptotis parvus
GCCCCAGAAATGATGTTAAAGAATAGACTAAATTATTTTTAATGAAGTACATACAATCATTTTTTCTCACCTGGATAGTCATTAAAATTTCCAGGAATGAGGAATAAAACTATGCAATAAATAATAAAAAATATTTAAAGTTTCTCCTAGCATCAACTATATAGCTGATGGATATTTTAATAACTCCATGTGATTACAAAATTCAGGCTATAGAAGAAGGAGGAAGGATAAATTCTAAGATGTGAAGCATTATTGAAATTGAGTTCACTGATATACTCTCTTAATGGGATATGATTGTTAGGACTGAATTACGTCCTTTCTCAATTCATAGGTTGAGTTCTCAACCTCCAGAACCTCAGAATGGGACTGTATTTTGAGACAAGTTCTTTAAAAATAGGTAATTAGGCGTCAGAGTGTTAGTACAGTGGGTACCAACACTGTTAGTGTTAGTATACTAATACTTGTATGCAGCTTCGTATGCAGTTTACCTAGGTTCAATCCCTGGCATTCCATATGATCCCCAAGGTCATATTCCTGGCAGGATATTACTCCTGAGTGCAGAGTCAGGAATTAACCCTGAAGATTTCTTGGTGTGACCTAAAAATCCAAAAAAACAGGGACCTAAGATAAAAATGAAATGTGAGTGATTGCTAAAGTATCATGACTGATGTTCTTAAAAGAGAAGATTATACGATGAGAATTCTATCCAAGAGACTGCAAGAAGATGACTATCTGTGGATCACCATGGAAAACTGTTCATCACTTTAAGATTAGGTAAATCCAAATCTAGACAATGAGATATCATCATACATCACTGAGAAAGACACATGTCAAAAAACACCTGAAACAACCTATGTCAGTGGGGATGTGGTGGAAAAAGAACACTCATCCACAGCTGGTAGGAATGCTGTCTGGTCCACCCCAGAAAACAGTATGGAGATTTCTCTCTAAACTAAGACTGAGGAGCCATACAATCCTGCAATCCTCCTAGGTATACCTACGAGGTCACAAAAGCATCCGTTTAAAAGAACATATGCACACCATTATTTGCTGGAGAACTTAGTACAATAACTAAGATACGGGCTAAGATCAATCTCAGTGTCCAACAATTGCTGAGTGATCTTGAAGATGTATATATACACATGAAATATTATGCAGTTTCAAGGAATAATGAAATCATGCAATTTGAGGCAACAATGGGTGGAACTGGAAGTGATCATGTAAATGAAGTAATTTGGAAAAATAACAAACTCAGGATGCTGTCACTTATGTGTGATATATAGAATAATTAGACAAGAAAATGCAATGCTTAAAGGGATTTCTGCATCACCCATGACCCCACACAGAGTGCAGAGGACAGAGAAGGATTAAAACTGTGGGGAAAATAAGAAGCTGAAGAGAAGTAACCAAAGGCCCCAGAATCATCAGGAGTGTATATAGCGAAATAAGGTATATATGCAGGCCATAAACCAACGATACTGAAAAACCAAGATACAGACAGCCAAACCTGAAAAGGTGCCATCAAGACGGTAGGCTGAGAGGTGGGAGGGAACCCAGGGACACCGTGGAGGGACATTGACACTGGCGGTGGGATCAAGTGCTGGAATAAAGTATGTCTAAAATGGAACATGAACCTCCAAACATGAGCAACGTTGTCATTGTGTATCTCACGGTGGTATAATAAAATATTTAATAAAAAATAAAATGGAACATGAATCTCATGGTGTTTTAGTAGGAGTTAAAAATAGTTTTTATCCACTGCTGGTGGGAGTGCCGACTGGTCCAGCCCTTTTTGGACAACAATATGGGCATTCTTCCGAAAGCTAGATATTGAGCTCCCATTTGATCCAGCAATAGCACTCCTGGGAATATACCCTAGAGACCTAAAAACACATAGCAGAAACACTATCTGTACTTCTTTATTCATCTCTCGCTATTCACTATAGCTAGAATCTGGAAACAACCTAAATGCCCGAGAACAGAGGACTGGCTAAAGAAACTGTGGTTCATCTACACTATGGAATACTATGCGGCTGTCAGAAAGGATGAAATTATGAAATTTACCTGCAAATGGATGGATATGGAGTCTATCATGCTGAGTGAAATTAGTCAGAAGGAAAAGGACAGATATAGAATGACTGCATTCATTAATAGGATAAAAATAGATACCAGTGTTTTAATAAATATGGGAAATGGTAATGGCAGATTAAAACTCACCACTGAATATACACAAAGAGACTTAAGTAATAAACTCTAAATATCTGCAGGGCTAGCCACAATGTGTAAAATAAGAGGGAGAGAGATGCAGAGACAGAGAGAGAGATAGAGAGAGAAAGAGAGGAAACTGGGGTACCTGCTATTAAGGCGGCCTGGGGGACAGGAGGGGAGGGGTACATTGGTGGTGGAAATGGGGCACTGGTGGAGGGATGGGTGCTGGAATACTGTATTACCAAGAACCAATTATGAACACCTTTGTAATTGTATGTTTCACGGTGGTATAATAAAAAAATTAAAAAATTACAGATTTAGAAAAAAAAATAAAAATAAATAGTTTTATTAAAAAAAAGTCTAAGAAGAAGCCAAACCAGCCAACCCCTTGATCTAGAAAGGAAGTAAATAGATACACATAACTCTAATACGTTAATGCAACAGGATTAGTCCAATCTACCCTCTTCAACGAAAGCTTCTATGACTTATTCAGAAATGGGTTCCTGAAGCTGAAGTTGCTGAACATTTCTGTATAAAAAGAAGCAGTAAAATAAAAATGAAATAAAATAAAAAGTAAAATATAATATAACAAGTTTTTATTATAAAAAGTTTAAAACTGGAAAGTCTACAACTAAATCCTGGGCACTGTGACTGTATAAATTTATTCCTAAAATTGGGATAATGTATTTTAATGTTCTTTTTAAGATTAATAACAAGAAATATGAAGTTTAAAAAAATCATGACTGTGACTCTGAAAAATCTAAGTGAACTTGCAATTTGTATTTTAAACACCAGATGGCAGTGAGCTCACCTGAAGTTAGGACAGCCTGTGTTGTGAGAAGTCTAAAACAGGGTCACCAAAATCTAGATTCTTAGAAAACATGATTTTAAGACCTCTATAAAGATAATTGTATATAACTTCACAGAAATGGACACAAAGGAATGGCTTGAATAGAATACATCTGAATATGGTTACCATTATTTGCCTTATGCCACTAATTTATTTTTAATTTTTTTCTTAATTGAATCACCGTGAGATACACCATTACATATTTATTCCTCTGTGTGTGTGTTTGTGTGTGTGTGTGTGTGATGGGCTTTCAGTCATACAATGTTCCATCACCTTTCCCTTTTATGTCACTATTTAAATCATGACTTATGGTAAAGTAATGTGCAAGATACTCTTTCAGTACTGGGAACCACAGTGTCTAAAAGGAATAAAGGAACTTGAGAGAGAGAGAGAAAGAGAGAGAAAGAGAGTGGAGGAAGAGAGAGAAACAGAGAAGAGAGAGTGGAGGAAGAGAAAGAAATAGAGAAAGAGAGTAGAGGGAGGGAGAGAGAGAGAATCTACCTTTAAGTTAGTAAATTAGGCTGGGGCCAGAGCAATAGCTCACTGGGGAGGGCATTTGCCAACCCCCACTTCAATCCCCGTCATTCCATACAGGAATCAAGAGTGATTCCTGAGTGCAGAGTGAGGAACAACACTTGGGCATTGCTGGGTGTGACCCCAAAATGCAAAATAACAAAAACATAAAGGCAAGCTGTAGGGGTCAGGGAGGTGAGGGAAGCAGAGAGAGAGAGAGAGAGAGAGAGAGAGAGAGAGAGAGAGAGGAGAGAGAGAGAGAGACAGGGAGAGAGAGCGAGATAGAGAGACAGAGAGCAATGCTCTGAGAAAGAGGCCTTCAAGCCAATCAGTGAGCCATCACTGGACTGCCAGAAACAGTGAGTGAAGGCGCAGGTCCGTCGGCTTGGGTCAGTTCTGGGGAGGACGGCACTAAGGAAGCTGTATTTTGTTAAGTACTCATGAAAGCAGGACAAATGTTTCTCATGGCCCAGATTGAACTCCAAGGATGTGAAGAATCCCCACAGAGAAGAAAAACCATGCTGTTTGTTGTTCTAAGATAAACTGAGGCATATTAAAATTCCCAGAAGTTTATTTGGACAAACATGGATTCAGATCAAGGAGCAGCAAAAGAACGACACTTAGGAGCCAGCAAGTGAAGAAGCTGCCGAAAGGCCTTTCACAGACTGGAAAAAACGTAGGACGCGGCTACAAGGTCTCTGGCCTTAGTATTGCCTTACTTGGGAAAAACACGGTGGTTAGTTAGGCTCAGGCAGCTTTCTGAAGTCTTGTTTTCTCCATATAATTGATTCTGTTCATTACAAAGCAAACTTGGGTTGGCCTAACATGCTCCCCAAATGTGCGAACCTCAGCTAATGACCGACTGAGTAGGGAGCGACTGGAACAGCACGAGAGAAATGGGCCCCCGTGGCAGGGGCTGAGTGTGAAACCAGTCACTGTGGTGCGAATACCCTCGCAGTTCTGGTTCGTTTTGGACTACAGGCAGTGCTCAGGGCTTACGCAGGAATCACTTCTGGCAGGACTCAGAGAACTATATGTAGTTCCATGGATCAAATCTGGGTTAGTCACATGCAAGACAAGCACAACTAAATTTTGTACTGTCTCTCCAGTCCCCCAGGAACATTTTTAAGGACCTCAGCCAGAGAAAGAATCAGCCTTGGGGAACTATGAGACCAGAAGAGCCCAGGATTACACCTTTCCAGTCCCACAGGTGTATTAGACCCTGAGTCCCTGACTTCTGCTCTCCCGCTCCAAGAGTTTCTTGGAGCTTTTCTGGTAGAGTCTTTAGGACTTTCTAAGGATAGTGTCATATCATCTGCAAAAACTGAATTTGACTTCTTCTTTTCCTATCTGGAAGTCCTTAGTCTCTTTTCTCGCCCAATTACTGTGTCAGAGACCTCCAAAGCTACAATGAATAACAGTGGTGGTGAGAGAGGACAATCTTGTGCTGTGCCTGCTCTTAGAGGAAGGCTTTCTGGTTTTCTCCATTGACTATGATGTTAGCTTGTAGGTTCATGGCACAAAGTGATTTTGGTTCCCTTTTTGTTTTAATATTTGATTATACCACTGTGAGATATACAATTACAAAGATGTTCTTGTTTAGGTTTCAGCCATACAGTGTTCCAGCACCCATCCCTCCACCAGTGCCCATTTTCCACCACCTATGCCTCCAATTCTCTCCCCACTCCCCAGCCTGCCTCTGTGGCAGTTCTTCATCTCTTCTCTCTCTTTCTCTCTTTCTCTTTCTCTCTTACTCACTTCCTTCTCTTACACATTGTGGCTTGCAATACACACATTTAGAAGTTATCATGTGTATCCCTTTGCTTACATTCAATGCTCAGTTCTAAGCTGGTATTATCATTTCCAACTATTATTAGTACACTGTTCCCTTCTCTGTCTTAACTAACCTCTTACTCCCACAAACTTGCGGTTAATTCCACCTATTGATAAGACCTCCTGATCCATGTTTTGCTTGACCTTGGAAATTGGTATATATACTAATATATATACCAATATATATAATATATATACATATATATAATATCCCACAAATAAATGCAGTCATTCTATATCTTTCCTTTTCCTTCTGGCTAATTTAACTCAGCATGATCCTCTCCATGTCCATCAATTTATAGGCAAAATTCATACTTTCATTTTTCCTAACAGATGCATAATATTCCATTGTTTAGATGTACAAAAAGTTTCTTTATCCAGTTGCTATTCTCAGGCACTCTTATTGTTTCAGATTCTGGCTATTGTGAATAGTGCTGCTATGAACATAAAAGTGCAGATGGTGTTTCTGCTGTGGGTTTTTGACTTCCTAGGGCATATTCCCAGGAGTGGTATGGCTGGGTCAAATGGGAGCTCAATGTCCAGTTTTTGGAGGAATGCACATATTGTTTTACGAAAAGGCTGTACCAGTTGACATTCCCACCAACAATGGATGAGAGTCCCTTTCTCTCCGCATCCATGCCAGCACTAGTTGTTCTTGCTCTTTTTGGTTGTGTGCCATTCTCTGTGGTGTGAGATGATATCTTATTATTGTTTTGATTTGCATCTCCCTGATGATTAATGATGATGAGCATTTTTTCATATGCCTCTTGGTCATTTGAATTTCTTCTTTGCTGAAGTTTCTGTTCATTTCTTCTCTACATTTTTGATGGGGTTGTTTGTTTTCTTCTTGTGAAGTTCTACCAGCCTGGCACACAGTTTTAACTATATTGAGAAAGTTTCTGTCTACTCCCACTTTTTAAATCATGGCTAGGTGTTGGATCTTGTCAAATGCTTTCTTGGTAACAATATGAATCTGTAGTTTTACTTTTTTTGCTTCAAATTATATGGTGTCTTATGTTGATTGACTTGCAGATATTAAACCATCCTTGGATTCTGGGATAAATCTGGGTCATGGTCTTAGTGCATTGTTGGATTTGGTTGCCAATATTTTAACATGGATCTTTGCATTCAAATTCATCGGTGATATAGGCCTGTAGTTTTCTTCTTTAGTACTGTCTCTGTCTCCTGCTTGACTCTGAAACACTGACAGGAGGACTTATTCATGCATGAAAGAGGGGTGAAAACTGCCCTCTAGTTTCCCTTTCTACCACCACTTCCAACACAAAGGAGATCCTCACTGGGCTATCAAAGGGGATACATTTGATACAGTAATACTTTTATTGTATTTGACATTATAATGTCTAAAATAAGAATAACCTTGTGTTTAGAAAGAATTAGAGGACTTGTCTGTTAAGCATAAAAAGTGTGGCAGAAGAGAGAGTACAGAGATAAAGCACTTGCTTTTCATTCCACAGACCGTGGTTTGAATCTGTGGCATCACATATGGTCCCTCATATTGGGGGGTCACTCGAGAGCACAGAGCCAGGAAGAGCCCATAATACCAAGCCCCTCCAACCCCCAAAGTATTATGGGATCTGTCAGATCTAAGGCATGAAAATAGTTTGCCCTTCGTCCAGACTAAAAGTATACAGAGCATTCATGGCATACTTACCATAGTTCTATTTTCCTTATTGTCCTTATGGCCCTTAAAAATGTGTGGGACTCTGGGTCATACAACTCATATATGAAGATTAAATGGAGGTTGTAACAGCTACCAATACAGTGTATCATCAAGACTTGTCTGAGAACTCACAGGATCCACCTTCACACATAGGGGCTCCCTTTTGCAATTTAAGGACCCCAGAAGGGTCCAGTAAATATCAAATATTCAGGCAAGAGATTATTCCCAAAGGGGAATAATCTCTTGCCTGAATATTGATTCAGTTTTTCAACCCTTAGGCCATAGTCCTTGTGAGGTGTCATAAATGCCATGTTCTGTGATCAAGGAAACAAAAACAGGACAACATCGGACAGCTTCTGGCCCAGTTGGTCCTTGGAATGTGCTGGACATTCCATACTTGCCAAATAAACCCAAGTATGAAGTCCTGTGGTCGTAGCGGTTTGATTAACTACTGGGATTATGGCCAGTCCTGGTCACCAAATCCAAATAGTGTCATTGAAAGAGTGCTTAAGAAATGGTCTTTCTCCAGAGAATGGAACAGTATGCTAATAATTGTCAAAAGTGCTAAGACCAAACTAGAACTGAGCATTAAATACAGGCAAAAGATACACATAACGATCTTTTAATGTATGTATCACAATGTGGAAGGGAAGGAAAAGAGAAAGAGAGAGAAAGAGAAAGAAATAAAGAACTTGCCATAGAGGCAGGCTAGGGGAGCGGGAGGGAATCAGGGGACATTGGTGGTGGGAAATGAGTACTGGTGGAGGGATGGGTGCTGGAACACTGTATGACCGAAACCCAAATATGAACATCTTATGAACATCTCTGTAATTGTATATCTCATGGTGGTATAATAAAATATAAAGAAAAAAACATGGATCAGGAGGTCTTGTAAATGGGTGGAATCAACTGCAAGTGTGTGGGAGTCAGAGGTTAGGTAAGGCAGAGAAGGGAACAGTGTGCTAATAATCATTGGAAATGATAATTCCAGCCTAGAACTGAGCATAATTCCAGAAAGTAGAGAATAGGTTACAAGAAAGAGGGCCCATAAGGAAAGGGAGTTTGTGTTGAGATGATATAGTTATCAAGAAAGGATCACGGATCACTATCTACCTGTTTTTGTAAGGGAGGCAAAAACCCAGCTCAGAAATGCAGTGTGTTTCACAATGCTGCTCATGGAGAGAGATGGTAGAAATGGTAGTTATGCTACACAGGGACAACTGACTGGAGAAAGATGGCAGCTCCGTCTATAATCCAGACATAGAGGATTTGATCTATTTAAAGCTCACCTAGCATATGCTCTTAGCCACTGTTCTGAGCATGCTGCAAACTTTAATGTGTTGGATTCTGAACATAGCTATCAGGTAACAAAGGAAACGGAAGCATACAGATTCCCTCGCTCCCTCAAAGACCCTAACTCAAGTCTTGGTCATTTGTTTCCAGAGTCCATGCTCCTAATTTCTGCTTTGTATTGCCTTTGTAACTCTATAAAGTGGAACACAATGTCACTAGAGACAAAGCCAAATTATTTAATAGTGTGAACAGCAAATGAAGGGATCAGAGAGGTAATACAGTGAGTGGATATTTGATTTGCAGATGGCCCTACGTTTGATCCCTAGTATCACACAGGGTTCCCCAAGTCCCACCAGGAGGCCCCCCAGAACAGACAACAACAACAACATTAAGATATAAAGGAAACTTTTCCCAGAAGCCAGTATTCTCTCTTGAACACGTATCTCTGTTTCTCTCCCCTCACACTTCTCTAGGTAAATTTCTTTAAATGAACTAAGAAAAAGAAAGGAAGAAAATACAATGGAAAGACTTACTCTCTGGCAGTTTCTCTGAAGTGGGAGGGCAATCTCCACTTAACTCCTGACAGGCTGGCTTTAATGCTTATTCCTGTAATTTAGGGATAGGAGCTTTTATATACCAAAGACAAAACTAAAGTTGACAAGAGGAATGGCATTCCTGGGTATAGCAACTTAAGTGATAGAACCTGTTACCTCAGCAATGTTGCCTGAGGGACAGACTTCCAGTTTTTCATGAAAGCTGTCAGGCAGAAGGTCTTGGTGTTACCTCAGGCACTGTTGAATCCCATCTAACTCTAGAAAGAGGGAGCAGTCCTGGCAGACTGTGGGAAGAGATATCTTTACATGGGTGGGGAGGCCAGCATTCATATGAAGAGACACCATCTGAACTTCTTAAGCATGTGAAGTGTTATATGTCACTGTTACCTCAAAAAAAAAGGTGACAACTTGAAAGTATATGCACACATATACTTGAATACCAAATGCTCATACCAGCATCATTTGCAATGTCTGTAAAGAGGTGAATGGATCAGCAACTTGAGATCCATCCTAATCGTGGGGCCCCACCCAGCATACTGTTAGATGTATGCAGGAATGCAAATGCGCTCCAGATAGTGAGAAGGCTGGGGAGAACAGAAAGAAATAGCTACTCTCTTGATGGCTTCTAAGTGTATGTAGTGCAACCCACAATGTGTAGGAGAAGGAAGAGAGAGAGAGGGAGAGAGAGGAGATAAAGAACCTGCCATTTAGGCAGGCCATGGGAGGGGGAGGGAATTGGGGACATGGGTGGTGGGAGACGGGCACTGGTGGAGGCGGGGTGCTGGAACACTGTGTGACCGAAACCTCCAAACGTGAACAACGTTGTAATTGTATATCTCACGGTGGTATAATAAAATGTTTAAAAAAAAACACCATTACCAAAAGGCATGTGAAAAAATGCTCTATATCATTAATCATCAGGAAGATACAAATCAAAATGAAAATAAGATAAAATCTCACACCACAGAGACTGGTACATAACAATCAGTGCTGGTGTGGATGTGAAAAAGAAAGACACTCATTCATTGCTGAAGGAATGCTGACTGGTCCAGCCATTTTGGAAAACAATATGGACATTCCTCACAAGTAAAAATTGAACTTCTATACAACCCAGCAATAACTCTTCTGGGAATATACCTTGGGGCAAAAAATACACAGCAGAAATGCCACCTGCATTTCTATGTCCATTGCAGCACTATTCACAACAGTCAGATCTGGAAAAATCCGAGGGTCAGAGCACATATAACTGGATAAAGAAACTATGGTACATCTCCATAATGAAATACTATGCAGCCAGCAAGAAAATGAAGTCATGATATTTGCTTATAAATAGATGGACATGAAGAATGTCATGCTGAGTGAAATGAGCCAGAAGGAGAGGGACAGACATAGAATGATTGAACTCATTTGTGGGATATAAAAAACTTAATATGAGACTATCACCAAAGGGCAGTAGAAATGAGGGCCAGTAGGACTGGTCCATGGTTGGAAGCTTGCCACAGGTCGTGGGAGAGAGCAGTTAGGATAGAGAAGAGACCACCAGCACAATGATAATTGGAAATGATCACTCTGGACAAGAATTGAATGCTGAATAGTAGGACGAGGGATACACTTGAAACCTTTCAGCACCTATACTGCAAACTATAATGCCCCAAAGGTGAGAGATAGATAGATAGATAGATAGATAGATAGATAGATAGATAGATAGATAGATAGATAGATAGATAGATAGATAGATAGATAGATAGATAGATAGATAGATAGATAGATAGATAGATAGATAGATAGATAGATAGATAGATAGATAGATAGGTAGGTAGGTAGATAGGTAGGTAGGTAGGTAGACAGACAGACAGACAGATAGACAGACAGACAGATACAGAGAGAGACAGAGAGAGAAAGAGAAACAGAGAGAACTGTCTGCTGTAGTGGCAGACTAGGAGTGGGGAGTGGAAGGAGGGAAACTGGGCACATTGGTGGTGGGAAATGTCCACTAGTGAAGGGATGGGTTTTAGAACATTGTATGGCTGAAACCCAGTCATGAAAAAATTTTGCAACTACATCTCACAGTAATTTAATATAAAATAAACAAGCAAACAAATAGGCCAACCACTGAGTGAGGAGTGATTCTGTATTCAGTTTAAAGAAAATTCATAAATGTTCAGCCATTTGGTAAATTTTGGGAGTGTAAGGAGCAAAACTTTTTTTAATCAAAATCATCTGTGTTATCTATGTATAACTAAGCTAATCTTCTGTTATGATCATCCTCTGAGTACTGCTTTACTATAGTAGAATTCTCATATGCTACTGAATAAACATGGCAATGAATGAAAAAAAAAAGAAATAGCTACTCTCATTCCATGCATAGACATTTCTGATATGAAAATGTATCTAGGGACAGGAATCACTGTATCACTGTCTTCCCGTTCATCATCGATTTGCTCGAGCGGGCACCAGTAACATCTCCACATGTCCTGTCTCATGCTAGCAGAGCCAAAGGGCACCTTCTTGCTCCAGGAACATAAAGAGCCTCAAACCATTCCATCAGGTCATGGGAATGAGGTCTAAAATTGTTACTGGTATTTGGCATATCAAATATGACACAGGTAGCTTGCCAGGCTCTGCCGTGGGGTAGCATACTCTTGTAGTCATCTCTAAATCCAGCATTTATTGATAAACCACGGGGCCTCAGCGGCTGCTTGAGCTGGGCTGTGACAGGCTGGTCTGCTGGGTGGAATTCTGACGAGAGGGAAGTCGGATGTGGAAAATGGAAGCTCTCATGGAGTGGGGTGTTATCTGGCTTGTTGCGAGGCTCTGCTGGGGTGGCGGGCCAGGGCTAGAACCCGCCATCCCTCCTTAGCACCTCGTGAGTGGCTGGGCACAGGGAGAGCCAGTAGCAGCTCTGCCCCATGTCTGTGAGTCAGGAAGCAGATCACAGGAAGCAGGGACAGGAAGCAGATCACAAATTAACTTGATCACTTGATCACTTGACATCCTATTATTCATCGATTTGCTCGGCGGGCACCAGTAACATTTCCATTTGACCCTATCACGTGCCAGTTTAGCCCAATGGCATCTGGTTGCTTCAGGAATAATGAAGAGCCTCAAACAGTTCCTTCAGGGTCTTGACAAAGAAGTCTGACCATCTTGTAGGTGGGCAGCCACATGATCTTTTGACATCCATGAGATCCAGTAGGTAATGGCTCTAGTTCAGTGGTCATCTCCAAATTGCATTACATGTCCATCTGATTTTCGATGCCTTGGCAAACGAGACAGCATCCCTGACTCTGGAACAGTGATGGAGGCTGGAACTCTGGATTCCTTCTCTCACTTGACTGAGGCGTGATATTCCAAGCACAGCTCTTTCGATTCCTCTTTGGGAGACGTGAAGAAATAGCAAGAAGATAGTGAGAAGATAGCGAGAAGGTTAGGGAGAACAGAAAGAAATAGCTACTCTCATTCCACACATAAGCATTTCTGATATGAAAACGTATCTAGGGACAGGAAGCAGATCACAAATTAACAGGAAGGAAAAAACAGGACTGGAGTAGTGCAGAGGGTGTGAATAAAATAGTAACAAATTGGTTGGAGACAGCATTTGGTGTGATGGGGGCTTCTATTTGTCTTGCTGTGGCAGCTTCATAATAGTGCAGACGGTTTTGTCTGACCGATGTTGTTGTCTTCCCCAAATTCCAAACCGGATCGGACCACAGTCTCCTTCGTGCAAAATTATACTTCCCGCAATGGGGAGAAAAGGCTGCAAAGTTTAAGAAGAGAGCTCCCATAACGACCACCAACTGGGAACTCTTTGGCACCATTGCAGCAACATGGGAAGATACCATCATTGACAACATCGATGAAGAATACAACTGACTGGTTCAGCACCTTCATGATTTTGCGAAGAATGCCGAGAGAGAGAAAGACACAAAAGGACGCTTGTCTTCAGAAACCCTTGAGCTCATTTGCCAACGTGGCAAGGCACGAGCCTCAGGAGACCAAATGCTAACGTCCAAGCTTGCTAAACGGTGCAGAGAAGCGATAAAAGCAGACCTCATAGACAGAAGAGCAGAAATACTGGAAGATGCAGCAGAAGCCGGGAAAAGCATTCACACCACCTGCCTGTCCTTCGCCAACTATAAGACCAAGATGACTGCCCTCCGACGCCTGATGGATCTATCACATCTTCCAGAAAGGCAATGGAGAAGATTACCCAGGATTTCTACTCAAATCTCTTTGATAGCCACATCCACCTGCCCACATACCAAATTCCACAGGATGGATATGTCATTCCCAACGTTCTCCCTTCTGAAATCCGACATACCATCTCGTCGGTAAAGAAGGGAACAGCACCAGGCCCAGACAAAGTCAGACCAGAACACCTGAAGAATCTGCCATCGGTACTCATCAATACACTAGCTCGGCTCTTCACACGCTACCTGTCTGAATGCAAGGTGCCCTCCCAATGGAAAACCAGCAGGACAGTTCTACTGTTCAAGAAGGGAGACATTCACGACATCGGCAACTATCGCCCCATCTGCCTGTTGTCTGTCATCTACAAGCTGTTTACACGAGTCATCCTGAACAGGATTAGCAGAACAATAGATGAAGGACAACCATGCGAGCAAGCAGGTTTCCGGAAAAGGATTCAGCACAATCGACCATATCCACACGATAACCAAGCTCATTGAGGTTTGTAGGGAGTACAAGATGCCGCTCTGTCTCACGTTCATTGATTTACAGAAAGCCTTTGATTCTGTGGAGACTGAAGCGGTCATCGAAGCCCTAGCCAAACAGGGCATTCAAACCCAATACATCAAGTACCTTCGTGAGCTGTATTACGGATTCACCACCAGGATCTCACCATTCTACAAAGAAGTGATCATTGATGTCAAAAGAGGGGTTCGACAGGGTGATACCATTTCACCAAAACTCTTCAGCGCCACCCTCGAGAACATCACGAGACAATTAGAATGCGAAGGAATGGGAGTGAAGATAGATGGTCGGCAACTACACCACCTCCACTTCGCTGATGACATCGTTCTAATAACACCAAACATTAGCCAAGCGGCACAAATGCTGGCTGACTTTGACCGAGAATGTGGAAAGATAGGTCTATAGCTGACTCTGAAGAAAACTATGTTCATGAGAAATGAACTAGTTCCTGAGGCCCCATTCACTCTCAATGGAACAAACATCTCTGAATGCAGCAGTTATGTGTACCTAGGTCGAGAAGTCAACATGATGAACGACCTAAAACCTGAGCTGCGCAGGAGGAAGAGAGCAGCATGGGAATGCCTTCAAAGGCATCGAAGAAATAGCTAAAAGGACAAAGAACCTCTGGCTCTGGGCACATCTCTTCGACTCCACCGTTCTCCCTGCAATAACATACATCTCAGAGACCTGGGCCCAATGAAAGCAGGATCAGAATGCTATTCGGGTCTCCCAGAGAGGAATCGAACGAGCTTTGCTTGGAATATCATGCCTCACTCAAGTGAGTGAAGGAATCTGGAGTTCTGACCTCCATCGCTATTCCAGAATCAGGGACGCTGTCTCGTTTGCCAAGGCATCGAAAATCAGATGGGCTGGACATGTAATGTGATTTGGAGACAACCGCTGGACTAGAGCTGTTACCGACTGGACCCCACGGGATGTCAAAAGATCACGTGGCCGCCCACCTACAAGATGGTCAGACTTCCTTGTTAAGACCCTGAAGGAACGGTTTAAGGCTCTTCATATTCCTGAATCAACCAGATGCCATTGGGCTACATTGGCACGTGATAGGGTCCAATGGAAATGTTACTGGCGCCCGCTTGAGCAAATCGATGAAAATGGGATTCAAGTGATCAAGTGATCAAGTGATATTAATATTTCTCATATTTTACCTTTCATTATTATTTTAGTTGCCATTATACCCAATTTTACAATAACATCGGAGATAGGCTTCATGCGTTTAACCTTCTATCACACCACACCCCCATGAGATTGACTGTTTCCTTCACCTTTGTCGTGGTATTCCCCCCATCCCCACCTTCCCCACCTCTCAGTCCCATTCACTTTCTATGGTAAGTTAAATTATGCAGACCAGTTCTTAGATTTCACTGCTCTTGCTTTTTGCTATTCCCCTATGATGCTTCTTTACATCCCACCTATGGGATTTTACCTTGTAAATAGGTGCAGTTTGTTGTATTTTATACTCTAAGAAATCTGTAAAGTCTCATCCAGTTCTTCTGTACATCAGGCACAAGTTCTTCACTATTCAAAAAATATATAAAAATATATAAATATCCTTTAGCACTATTAGAGATTCTCAGCACTTGTTAATTTTCAAAAATTCTGATTTATGTAAAAGTTTTCTATGAAAATGTCTGGCATAGAGCACAATTTTCATGCTTCATTACCTAAAGAATCATAGTTTTCCTTCAGTATATTTTTTAGAAAGATAGGTCTACAGCTGAATCTCAACAAAACTATGTTCATGAGAAATAAACTAGTTCCAGAGACCCCATTGACTCTCAATGGAACAAACATCTCTGAATGCAGCAGTTATGTGTACCTAGGTTGAGAAGTCAACATGATGAACGACCTAAAACCTGAGCTGTGCAGGAGGAAGAGAGCGGCATGGAATGCCTTCAAAAGCATCGAAGAAATAGCAAAAAATACAAAGAACCTACGGTTCTGGGCACATCTCTTCAACTCCACCATTCTCCCTGCATTAAAATATGCCTCAGAGACCTGGGCCCCTACGAAAGCAGGATGAGAATGCTATTCGGGTCTCCCAAAGAGGAATTGAAAGAGCTATGCTTGGAATATCATGCCTCACTCAAGTGAGAGAAGGAATCGGAGTTCCGACCTCCGTTGTTGTTCCAGAGTCAGGGACGCTGTCTCGTTTGCCAAGGCATTGAAATTCAGATGGGCTGGACATATAATGCAATTTGGAGACGACTGCTAGACTAGACCATGTGGCCGCCCACCTACAAGATGGTCAGACTTCTTTGTCAAGACCGTGAACGAATGGTTTGAGGCTCTTCATATTCCTGAAGCAACCAGATGCCATTGTGCTACACTGGCACGTGATAGGGTCAAATGGAAATGTTACTGGTGCCCGCTTGGGCAAATCGATGAATAACAGGATGTCAAGCGATCAAATGAAGTGATATTTTTTAGAGTAAAGAAAAAAGAAGATAAGAAAAACTTTTCTTGGCCTATAAAAGCCAGTGACAATACAAAGTTAGCAGCCACAATCATTCTTGACAGAAATAATACAGAGACAGAAATAGAGAAACACATATACATATATGTACATGTATTCATACAAACATACGGTGCTCTGAGAAATGTGCAAATTTAAATATATTTTTTCAGGAATTTTTTTCATCTCCACCTAAAAGACAGTGATGCTAAAGTTAATTTCTTAGCAAGAAGCCTCAAGCACAGATGGTGTTCAATACAAGTTCTAAAAAATAAATCAATGAACATTCTTGTTTCTCAAATTACTTACATATTTATAACACAGTCTTGATAAAAATAACTTCCAATATTTTAAAATAATTTTGTTTCTGTGACCTAAAAGTCAGTATTTAATTTGTAAAAATAACTCTGTAAGCAATTTCTAATCAAAGATGTTAAGTAAAAGATATACTCCTTCCAAAATTATTTTGGCATTAAAATTAGCATTATTTGTGTACCACCAATTAAAACAAAAATGAAGATGATCATTCAATAATTTAATAACAGGAAATAATAAATAATGTCTGGTTTTTTTTTTGTTTGTTTTATTTTTGAGCCCCAACTGTCATACTCAGGGGTTGAGTCCTAGGACTGTACTTAGGGATCACTCCTGGCAGTGCTTGGAGTTAAGCTTGATGTGCTGGAGATTAGACCTGGAGTCACCCACATGTATGGCAAGTGCTCATCCTGCTCTACTATCTCTCTAGTTTCTCTGTGTTCTCTTTTTTTGTGTACTTGACTGCACAGTTTGAATATTTTCATGCTGACAAAGGGCAGTGCACATTGTCTAGCAATTCTTTATGGTCAAGTTATAAAAGTTGGAGAAAAGTGGGAAAGGGAGGGGCATTAGAAGGAGGGGGAGTGCTCAAGGCTCTTGCTCTTTAGGTATGCAATATGACTGAATATGCATACTAAGTTGCAGTTTCTGAAATCACTATTTAGCCTTGAGCTGGTTTTTTAATTAGGTCATCAATTTTTCAATACTTATTAAGCCTGTATACTTAAGGAACTGGGAGAGAAATATTGATGAATAATGTGTAAGAAAGATGTCAGAATTATAACATAAGGCCAAAAAAATGAACCCCGGGGAAAAGCAGGATAAGAGATGTAGACGGGAACAACTTCAGGACAGAAAAGAAGAAAGATTAAGAAAGACAAGAGGAGAATCTGCACAGCTGTGTCACCTTGGGGATAAAAGTCTTATCACCAGTAGATTGACCAGACACGTTGCATGTGTGGGGAACATGGCCAGCACTCATTACTGCTCTGTCCCTCCTTTCAGGCAGGAAGGGCGTAACTCCCACCACTCTCGGAATCGGACATGGCATTTTGTTGCATGGAACCGATGACATTTCAGCAGAGGTAACTGGTGTCAACTCTGCTCCAGGTACAGGACAGCACATGGAAGTCACCACGGTTCCTCTTCTTCCCAAACTTGTGGCAGCCTGGTAAAGCACCGCTCAGAGTCTATGGCCCTGAACTAGGATAAAAGCAGAGGAGCGTTTTCCTGTGGACTGTGGCGATAAAACTGTGTGGTGTTCAGTGAGAGTTGACGCTTGAGTGTTTACAAAGCATAAGGCTCGCTGTCGTAGCTCAATGCATGGAGGACCCCAGGCCTGTGCTGCTCTGGACTGGGGCAGCAAAGTCCATGTTGACCAGCCTGATGTGGGTGGCTGGAGGCCCTCATACACAGCAGAATTCCTTCACAGAGGCTTGCTCTGTGTGGATTTGAAAAAAAATCATAATCAAGTGGCCCATCTGTGAAAGACCAACATAATAGCAAGTCACGCTACCCTTACTAAGCCCAGATCCTTGCGTGATTTGGTGCCTGACCACCATTCGCACACCTGAGAACTTCAGAATTCCAACTTGCAGTTATCGGTACATTACGGTCAGTCACAATAAATGTCAACATTTCCACAAAGCACTTGGAATGCTACACCTGATTTTATATTATTTGAAACATCTACCTTCCTTCCTTCCTTCCTTCCTTCCTTCCTTCCTTCCTTCCTTCCTTCCTTCCTTCCTTCCTTCCTTCCTTCCTTCCTTCCTTCCTTCCTTCCTTCCTTCCTTCCTTCCTTCCTTCCTTCCTTCCTCCCTCCCTCCTTCCTTCCTTCCTTCCTTCCTTCCTTCCTTCCTCCCTCCCTCCCTCCCTCACTCCCTCTCTTCCTTCCTTCCTCCCTTCCTTCCTTTCCTCCTTCCTTCCTTCCTTCCTTCCCTTCCTTCCTTCCTTCCTTCCTTCCTTCCTTCCTTCCTTCCTTCCTCCTTCCTTCCTTCCTTCCTTCCTTCCTCCCTCCCTCACTCCCTCCCTCTCTTCCTCCCTTCTCCCTTCCTTCCTTTTCCTTCCTTCCTTCCTTCCTTCCTTCCTTCCTTCCTTCCTTCCTTCCTTCCTTCCTTCCTTCCTTCCTTCCTTCCTTCCTTCCTTCCTTCCTTCCTTCCTTCCTTCCTTCCTTCCTTCCTTCCTTCCTTCCTTCCTTCCTTCCTTCCTTCCTTCCTTCCTCCCTCCTCTCTTTGGTATTGGAGCCACATCCAGCAGCGTGCAGGACTTACTCCTCATTCTGTACTCAGGGTTCACTCCTGGCGGGGCTCGAGGAACCATATGGGGTACTGAGAAAAGAACTGATCAGAAATGAATGATGCAAGACTAGCATCCTGCCTGCTGTATTACTTCTCTGACCCCTAGCACCAGCTCCTTCCTGACTGCCAGCTGAGCACTGAAAGCCAAGTTCTCTATCTGCCTGGTTACTAAAGGTTAAAGTGTCATGTCTCTAAAAGGTCTTTTCAAGGAGGAGCCCAGGAACCAAAGAGGTGATTTATGGTTTCTAGCTTGTGAGTCACTAAGAATGGGCTCGTGCTTCCAATTTAATCAATAAAAATATAGTGCCCTGTCTCAGAAGGAAGTCACAGCAGCACCTCTGTTTGCTTATGGCAGTAAATGCGATAATGCGGATTAGACCTAAGTTCTAGAGGGTGGTGGTACCACTTCCTTCATAAACCAGAGTCTGGAGAGGAGGATTCAGGTGATCATCTCCATAAGATTATCTCCATTTAGCTAATGTGTTTCCAAGCTAAATCACTAGAATTTCAAAGGACAGAAAGGGGGTCAGAGGAGAGACAAATCCAGGCTTACAACAATTGAAGACTCTTGTCTGAGGGTTATCTAGGAAAAAGGATATTTAAATGAACCAACAAGGAGATCCAGAGAACCAACCCCCAGCTTGTGAGGGTATGTGTGGCTCTTAGCCAAATTCTACATAAGTGAACTTAGGATCTCAATGTGGTTTTCTCTACCAGGAAGAAGCATTTCCCTGGAGAAGTAAATAAATGGACTTTCTACTCCAATGTTGGCAGTATCATTCTGTGTAGTGAATTTTCCAGGGCATGGCTAAATTCAACTTTTTAAGGAAATGTCACTTGGATATTTCCAAGGATTTTCATCTAATGTACTGTTTTCTGTGTATCTGTTAGTGCCATTCTCAATTAAGATGGATCACACTGGTCTATATGAGCAGATTCCCAGTGTTAATAGAAGAGAGTGTAACTTGGTAGGATGGGCCTGGATAGATTTGTTGTTTTGTTCATTTAGGTGCCTCTGTAGCTGATGGGATCTGACACTGGAATTTCTCTTTAGATGAAATCACCAAAAAAAAGTAAGAGATTCATTTGGGCACTCTGGGTGCTTTTCCTCAGGACAGTTTTCGGGTTGTGAGCAGGATTATTTTTATCCTGGTGTGTACTCCTTGGCAACATCTTCTCTTGTTGTTTCTAGCTCACACTTAGATGCTCAGGGGCTTCACTCTAGCTCTGTGCTCAGGAATCACTGGCAGTGCTCAGGGGACCCTATGTGGTGCCAGTGATTGAACCAGAGTGGGTCATGCACAAGGCAGAACTTAACTACTCTGCAGCGCTTTTGGTCCAGCAGCCCCTTCTCATGTCACGGATTCAACTTCATCTCTTAGTCTCTAAGTGACTTTCTTAGATTTGCAGAGACTCAGTGTTCAGCCACTCCTGAAGCCCAGCTTCGGTGCATGTGTCATTTCTCACTCCTCTTTCCACCACAGATGACACCTTCCATGGCCCCTGGCCAGCCTCCAGGCCTGCCCTAGGGCTGGGCCCATGCTGCTCTGCTGTTGGTGGTCCGTCTTCCCTTCCCTGCCATGCATTTGATTTCCCTGTGTACCAGTAGGTGTGTACAGGGAAGAGAACCACAATCCCCAAAGAACAGGAAGCAATTACAAAAAATTAATCCTAGAAAAGAAATATTTAAAATTATACTCCAGGTATGTCTTTCCTCGTCCAGCGGGAGAAGCGTTCAGACGATCTCAGAGGGATTCTGCTGGTCCAGCTTTCTCTCATGCCTTCTTTTTTTCTTTTTTTTTTTTTTTTTTATTTTTATTAACCACCGTGAAACATACAATTACAGGTGTTCATAATTGGTTCTTGAATACAGTATTCAGCACCCATCCCCTCCACCAGCCCCCATTCCACCACAAGCCCCCCCCTCCCGCCCCCCACCGCCTTAATAGCAGGTACCCCAGTTCCTCTCTTTCTCTCTCTCTCTCTCTCTCTGTCTCTGCATCTCTCTCCCTCTTATTTTACACATTTAGCCCTGCAGATATTTAGAGTTTATCACTTAAGTCCCTTTGTTATTTCAGTGGAGTTTTAATCTGCCATTACCATTTCCCATTTATTAAAACACTGGTATCTATATCCTATTAATGAATGCAGTCATTCTATATCTGTCCTTTTCCTTCTGACTAATTTCACTCAGCATGATAGACTCCATGTCCATCCATTTGCAGGTAAATTTCATAATTTCATCCTTTCTGACAGCCGCATAGTATTCCATAGTGTGATGAACCACAGTTTCTTTAGCCAGTCCTCTGTTCTCGGTCATGCCTTCTTTTTTTCTTGCACCCAACATGGGAGGTACTGCAGTCCCTATCTTAGGGAACAGTTATTGCCTATACGCCTGGGGTTTCTTTTTACCCTAGGTCCCACCTTACGAAGAGTGCACCCTGTTAAATGGAAACAATCTCTAGCCATTTCCTTTCCATCTCTGAGATAACTCTTCTAGAATAAAGTCAAGGGCCCCCTGAACACCCAGTGGGCACCCTAAAGGCAGAATTTCCTGATGTCTGAGGTAAGCTATACCCTTTTCTCCACCCTAAAGGTGATATCAGGTAAGACATAATCAATAACTCACAGGGCCTCCCTGCTGTGCTCTCTCTCAGGTCTTTCATTGATTTATTAGTACAAACTTCCTGATGAGAAGTCACTTCTACACCAGTGTATGACGTGTGTGTTTACATTTATACTTATCTATATGTCCATATTTCAAATTATCTACATGCAAATATTTCAAATGCAGCCACTGCTTCACTCTCCGTGACTCTGCTCTGAGGCCCCTCAGATTTGCTGACTGAACTTCTTGTAAGGGGCAGAAGGGAAAATAGGGGCTGGAGGAAGTGACGGACTTCGCCCTTGGCTTCTTTGCCTTCTGTGTCTTTCACTTTTGTTTTGCTTCTGTGCACTTGGCTCCAGCTCCTTGTCCTGCACACACTTTCAATCTTCTCCCCCACACCAGCAGCTCCAGTCTCAGTCTGTGTCCAGTACTTCCCAGTACAAGGAGCTCTGTTCCAATCACTCACGTGGTTCCTGTTTCTGATGGATGCGCATTTGTAGTTACGGTGACTTCAACAATTTAGCCTGTGGGGGCTGGAGAGACTGTTCAGGGATAACTATGTGCTCCCATGCCCGACCCTGTTTGAATAGCTCCACACTACCGCCTTATAGGGTCACCCAGCACATGCCAGGGCTCACTTTCTTCTTCTTGTTTTTTTAATTAATTTTTTATTATACCACTGTGAGATATGCAATTACAAAGATGTCCATATTCGGGTTTTAGTCATACAGTGTTCTAGCACCCATCCCTCCACCAGTGCCTATTTCCCATCACCAGTGTTCCCAATTCCCTACCCTGCTTCCCCAGCCTGCACTTTTCCTCTTCTCTCTCTCTCTCTCTCTCTCTCTCTCTCTCTCTCTCTCTCTCTCTTCTCTTCCACATTGTGGCTTGCAGTAAATACATTTAGAGGTTTTTATATATATATATATATATATCCCTTTGTCTACTTTCAATGCTCAGTTCTAGGCTGGTATTATCATTTACAATAATTATTACTGCACTCTTCCTTTCTCTATCTTACCTAACATCTGACTCCCACACATTTACAGTTGGTTCCACCCACTGACAAGACCTCCCGATCCATGTTTTGTCTGGCCTTGGATCCAATATCCAAGTATTGATGCAGGTGGACCCCATGGGTGCCTTATGTGAGGCCGGAAGGGGGGGAGAGATGGTCGCTTTCTCCCCAGCCGCCTCTGCCACCCAGGACCCACTAAGCAGGCTTAGGACGGATAAAGTCTGCGATGAGCCCCTGACGGCGTGGGCCGAGCCCCACCACCCCCACGAGGTGGCCGTCAAGCCACACCTGATGTCTGCTTGATCTCTAGGCACGGGAGTTGATCCCCACTACACAAGATTTCTTGGGGAGCCACAGACTCAGGCTGAAGCAAGGAATTGCTCTATGCAGAAAAGGAAAGTCAGTCCTAGGCCTCACCTCAGGGTTCTTGTCTTCCTCGCAGGAAAAGAATTTTCAGGAGTTGGGGAGCAGGGAAGAAAAAACAGATTTTATTAAGGAGGTTTTAGGATGGGGAAGGAGTAGGGAAGGTGAGGAGAGAGAGGGGGAGAGAGAGAGAGAGAGAGAGAGAGAGAGAGAGAGAGAGAGAGAGAGAGAGCACATCTCAAGAGGAGAGGTGCAGCTGCTCCAGAGGCAGAGAGCGAGCCCAGACTGATTTCCAAAGGGGGCTTTTGTCCCTTTGGGCTGAAGTGCTCTGGAATCTTTTGCTGGGCCATCAAAGGTTGATGAGGGGATAAGGGCTGTGCAGGAAGAAGGTGGATCCAACTTCCTCAGGGTCTATTGTTGATTAATGAGTCCTATCAATTCTTCTTTCCTGGTTCCAAAAGGCGAGAGCCTAATGTCAGTTCACTGCCATGCAGGGCATCCCCCTGTCTGCCTGCCTACAACAGTATCATGCTA
Source organism: Cryptotis parvus (assembly GCA_021461705.1). Lineage (NCBI taxonomy): Eukaryota > Metazoa > Chordata > Mammalia > Eulipotyphla > Soricidae > Cryptotis > Cryptotis parvus. Next base: position 23,260 of record JAJIBD010012426.1, read on the forward strand.
TTTTTTATATCCTGCAAATAAATGCAGTCATTCTATATCTGCGGGGAAGCGCTGTGGCACCCACACAAAATCCGGGAGCAGGGTCAGGGTTCCCCTTCTCTCCCAGGGGATTGGCGGCCGACGGACAGAGAAAGACGCAGGAATCCAGCAAAGTTTTAAAATGCTTTACTTAACACAGGTTCAGGCGTACAAATCAGCAATAGGATAAAGCCCTGTACTTAGTGTTCCTGGCTAGGCCCTGGCCACATGTAGGCCAAGATGGCAGCCACCACATGTTAAGGCCCTGTAGAAAGGAAACAAGGTGCCAGCAGAAAGGGGGAAAGAGAGAGTGACCCTAAAGAGAGCTTGAGAGAGGAAGCAGGCTAGTTTTATATCCCTGCAACCCAGACCTCCCACTGGAAGGAAAGCTGTCAGGGTCAAATGCCCTCAGGTAATTTTCCCCAGGACTTCACCTAGGCCCTTTGAGATGTTAATGTTGCCAAGCCAAGATCTGCCTTGGAAGTTTTGAGATGAACTTTATCTCAGAATACAAAGGCATCCATTTGTACCAAAGAATATACTATAGTCAGTTAAATACTTCTCCAAGCCTTTACAAGAGTCTCATCTTTACTTCATGGTAGTTCTATAGTTTAGCTTTGAGTTATCAGAGAGCCCTGCTTGCTTGTTTGAAGGCAAACAGCGTTTCTCTCTGGTCTAATTAGGTAGAGATCCAATGTGGCCAGGCAAATATACTAGTAAGATCTATGTAGTCCCATGATGATTGTGGCAGCATGAGAGAATATTTATACCAGCCAGTACAGAATACATGGTCAGATAAACATTCAAACTGCCCTCCTCCTATCTACAAAGTGACCTGCAGGAAGCAACTCCAGGTCAGATGCAGAGGCTCTGGGCAGGTGTACTGCAACATATATCTGCCCTTTCCCTCTGGCTAATTTCACGCAGCATGATCCTCTCCATGTCATTCATTTATAGGCAAATTTCATAACTTTGTTTTTCCTAACAGCTGTGTAGTATTCCATTGTGTAGATGTACCACAATTTCTTTATTCAGACATCTGTTCTTGGTGGACACTCTGGTTTTATCCAGATTCTGGTTATTGTAAATGATATCAATAGCAGACCTGAATCCATAAAGTTCATGGAAGAAAATATAGAAAAATCCTCCATGACATTGAAGTTAAAGGCATCTTCAAAGATGAAAATCCACTAACAAAGCAATTGGAAGCAAAGATAAACATATGGGACAACATGAAACTAAAAAGCTTCACCTCAAAAGAAACGGTGGCCAAGTCTCACTTTCAAGCTAGGAATATCCCCTGAGCACCTCCAAATGTGGCTTAATACCCTTTCCAAAGGAAAGAATAATTACAATGTTTATTGTCTATTTTGAGATGCTTTAAAAAATTATTGGTGTGCTTTTGTTTGTCAGAAGATTTTGAGGTTCACCATGCAGTTGTGTAATAGGAAGATCAAAAATTTTCCCCTAACGTGGGTCAAGAAGTTCAAATAAACTCGAGTTTAAGAAAATAAAGGACCAGGGAAATAGCTAAACAGGCTGGAGCACAGGCTCTGCACTGCGGAGGCATTGAGGTACCCAGGTTCAATCCCTAGCACTGCATGGTCACCCGGGCACCAAGAGAGAGACCCTAGTCCCTGACCCAGGAAGAGTCCAGAGACTCACTAGGTTGCTCCCCACTCCCAAGCAAACATAAGCAAACAAGAGTCATAGAAATACTGTTAGAGCATTTTTTCTTGTTTGTTTGAGGCCCTGGCATTGAGTCTGGCACAATAAAAGGGGGAAAAAAGGAATTTCAAAGAAAATGATGTGAAGTAGGTCTTGGAGAGTGTGTGGAAAAGTGGGGGGGTGAGTTGCAGGGTGTTGTTGAAGGCGCCTGTTAAGATACTCTGAGGGGAGTTACGTGACAACAAAAGTATAAAATGCATTTCATCTTCAGGGCCGGAGAGATAATACAAAGGTTTCTCACTTGCCTAGCGTGTGGCTGTAGTCTCTGGTTCAAATACCACCACTTGATATGGTCCCCAAAGCACCTGAGCACAGAGATATGGACCCTGAACATTACAGGGGGTTGCCTGAAAGAAAAAAGGGGGTTTAGATTATTTTCTTGTACAAGACCAACCAGGTTCAATCCCCAACACCGCATATAGTCCCTGAGCCCCACCAGGCTTGATTATCCTTGGTGCTCAAATCAAAGGAAATCAATCATTTAATTAGAGGAAGAGCAAAGATTCTTGGCTCCAGAAGTATAATATAAAAGAGCATTTTAAGATGTATATCTAAGAATGGGCTGTGTGTGTAAATAGGTATCCATATGTGTATTTAATTCTCCCCAGTATCCAAAAAATAGTCTTCCTATGAGACCTCTCAAGCTGAAATGACTTTAAGCAAAGAAGTAATTATCATTAATTTATATAGAAAATTTTGAGCATCTCCAGACCCCCAAAATAACCTACCACGTCAGCCCTGCGGTGGCTAAAATAACACTAACATCCAGTGAAAGCAGGAATGCAGAAATGCACAGCCTGTGGGAAAGGGCTCCAGGACAGAGCTGGATGGGGCCCTCCGGCTCCAGAATGCTGCTCTCCGTGGGCTGTGACACTCTAGGATGCTGCTCTTCATGGGCTGTGACACTCCAGGATGCTATTCTTTGTGGGCTGTGACAAATGTTTCATCCTTTGTCATAACAGCACAGTGCTCAGGCCAGAGAGACATAATATAGGAGTTGAGGTGCTTGCCTTGCACGTGGCCCCTATGGCTGAACCTGGTTCAAATCCCAGCTCTACTTAAGTCCCCTGATCACTGCCAGAGGTGGCCCCTGAGCAAAATCCAGTATAACCTTGAGTAGTGTTGAGTGCCCACTCTAACCCCCACCAAATAAAAGCACAAGTCCTCTTCTATTTTCTCTTGCTTAATAAAAACCAGTACTATTATAGATTTTTCACAAAAGTAAAGAGGAATAATACAAACTTCTGAAAAGTGGGAGATGGGGCTGGAGTGATAGCATAGCAGATAGAGTAGTTGGCTTACCAGGCAATTGACCCAGGTTCGATCTCTGGCATCCCATATGGTTCCCTGAGTACCGCCAGGAGTAATTCCTGAGTACAGAGCCAGGAGTAAACCCTGAGCATTGCTGGATGTGACCTAAAAAAAAAAGACTGAGATCTATCAAAATTATAAATGAAGAGGTCTTGATTTTCAATGGCAGTAATTTGTAAGGTAGATGAGGAATTCTTTCCTTTATTTTAAAATATTTATCAAGCAGATAATATATACCAGGTACTTTTTTTTTGTCTTTTTGTGTCACACCCCTCAATGCTCAGGGATTACTCCTGGCTCTGCACACAGGAATTACTCCTGGGGAATGTTCAGGGGAGCATATGGAATGCTGAAGATTGGCCCCAGGTCAGCCTCATGCAAGGCAAATGCCCTACCCACTGTACATCACTCCGGTCCCAGTATCCCAGGAAATTTTAAGGAATTATGAAATACAGTAGTGGGCTGGTGTCATAGCATAGTGGGTGGGGCATTTGCCTTACATGTGGCCGACCTGGGTTTGATCCCTGGAATCCCATATGGTTCCCCAAGCACAGACAGAAGTATTTCCTGATTTTAGAACCAGAAGTAACCCCTGAACATCACCAGGTGTGACCCAAAATGCATAAAAAATTATACAGCAGTGAAGATCAATAGATAGCAATCTCTTCAGTGTGTGCAGGTTGCATTCCAGACACTGGACAGGCGCCAAACAACCAAACAAACTCAGTGAACTGAATGGGTTGAATGGAATAAATACGTTTTCAAAGCAAACAGTATGGAAAGGGGAAGTGGAATCTCTGGAGATGGTAGAGCACTTGAGAAACCAGAGGTTTATAGGTACCTGAGGTACCAATGATTGCAAATAGAAGTGTGGGTTCTAAGGGAAATAATATTTACCTAGCCCACTTAAACAGAAAGGGGTGAGTTTGCTCTAGTATGAAATATTCTGAAATGAGCCCTCTCCACAATGAGAGCACCGTCATGATTGTACATCAAGCATGCTTTCTCAACTCGAGGAACAGAAACTTCCTCCAACAAATTCCCAAGTCCTCGTGTCGCTGCCCCCTGCCCACAATATTTTTTTGAAGAAGTTGGAGTGTAATAGATGTTAAGTAGAAACAGACAATGAGGCTTCTGACAGAGACAAAACGTGTCCAAGCTCCAGCAAACCTTGATGGTCCCTAATTGATCTCTCCTGCCTTTGTGGCCTGAGCAGTGTTTTCAGGGCTGCTATCAAAATAATACTTGTTTTCATAAGTGAACTAAGAAGTGTTTATACTTTTCTTCTTCTCAGGAAAGTCTGTGCTGATTTGGTGTTCACTTTCCTTTAAATATACCATGGAGTGTTCTAGGCCCAGAGTTTAATTTTGGTTTTAGAGATCTTTAAATCACTATTTCCGGTATATCATCGATTTGCTTGAGTGGGCACCAGTAACATCTCAATACGTCCTGTCACATGCGAGATAGCCTAAGGGCACCTGCCCGCTCCAGGAACATAAAGAGCCTCAAACCATTTCATCAAGTCATGGGAATGAGGTCCATAATTGTTACTAGTATTTGGCATATCAAATACGACACGGGTAGCTTGCCAGGCTCTGCCGTGCGGGTGGGATTCTCTTGTTGTCACGTCAAAACTCAAGCATTTATTTATTGATGGACCGCATGGCTGCAAGCCGGAAAGAGATCTTTTAAATAATGAAATAAATTCATGTGATAACTATATGACTATAGGACTGCTTGTATGGTCTAGTTCATACTGAGTGAGTTTTGGTGTCTGTATTTTTCACATTTTTTGGGGAGTTGGCAGTGCTGGAGTGGAGGGAGTCGGGAGTATTACTCGGGGGTACTGGGTTTGATGTTTGGGCTGGCCTAGCAATGCAGTGCCACCCTGGAGTCAGTTAAGGCCTCCAGGACCACACTTGGTGAGGGAAACCCCAGACTGGGGAGGGAGTGAGGTGACTGGGGCCACACCCAGATGCGCTTAGGGGCCATGAGGTGCTGGGGTTCAAACTTGGGTTCCAGTGACTTCCCAGCAGGTGCATCTGGCCACATACCCTTCATGCAGCCCTGGACTTGTATCCTCCACCACTAAGCTCTCTCCCAAGCCTGGTAGCTTGCATTTTTTGAAGAAATAGATCAGTTGATCCATTTCATCTAAGTTATCAGATTCATGAATGCAGAATGGTGTGTAATATTGTCACATCAGAGACTGAGTGCGTGATATAGGCAGAGCGTGTCACCTGGGAATAAGCAGATGATGCTTATTTGATATCTATCTAATGGCATATATAATAATACATTTATTATCTCTAACTTCCTCATGAAAAGTCACTTCTACATCCTTGGATGGCAAATGCATATCTATGTTTATTTATTTAATACATATACACTTATATTCAATAAAATTAAATGTTTCTTTCTCCCAATTAAATATTTTTATTTTCAAAATAAAGCCCTTTAAGAGCTGGCATAAATGATCACAAAAATACAACAGAAACCAAAATCAGTTATTAGACCATGTGTTTTGTATTGGACCGTACCTGGTGGAGCACAGGCATTACATTAGACATCTCTGCCTTGTGGAGTTGAACTTTTTTGGTCTGCATAGTTTGCGTTTTGATAGTCCATAGGGTCTGTATAGTTTGCCTTTTGATAGTCTGTAGGGTCTGCAGTGATGTTCTGTTCCTCTGATGGAAATTCTGCGACCACTGAGGTTATTTTTCTATTCTTATGCATCCTTCATCTCCTGTTCCTTTCATGGCTATTTTCTCTTCTCTTCTCTGCTCCGTGTTTTCAGAAGTTTGAATGTGTTATGTCTCAGTGTTCCCTTGGGTTTATTTCCTTGAGGGCTTGCTCAGCTGCTACAAGTACTGTAGGCTCCTGTCTTTTGCCAAATTTGGAGAGATTTCAGTCAGAATTTAAGTACTTTTCCAGCTCCCTCTCTTCTACTTTTAACATTCAAATAGCATAAATATTAGATCTTTCATCATAGTCCTACTTTGTTGAGGTCCTTGACTTTTTCCCTGTCTATTTTTCTCTGTTAATTAGCCTTGGTATTATCTACTGCTTTATTTTCCAACTCACTAATTCCTCTCTGCCACCATCACTCCACTATTATGCCATACACTGAGTGTTCCAAAATTGCATTTTTTACATGGGCTTCACTCAGCAGTGCTAGAAGCAGGCTCAGGGCCAGTCTAGGAGATTGTCAGACCAGTGCAGGCCTGAGTGGTCAGTGCTTGGTGCAAAGCTGCAGTGTTCAGGCATGGTGGGGCACTCATGTATCTCTTGTGGTGCTTAGAAGACTATCTGGTGCCAGGGAGTGAACCCAGGGCCTCTTACACCTGGCATTTAATCCACCCCTCTGAGCCATGTTCCCAATTCTAATATTGTATTTAATGGTTTGACTATACTTGGCAGTATTCAAGGCTCGAGCAGTGCTCAGAATCCTTAGGAACTTTCACTCCTGCCCTTACACTCTAATCCCTTATACTCCGCAGTGTTCAAGGTTCACTCCTGGCTTGGTGCTCAGGGATCACTTAGGGAAGGCTCACAGGACCATATGAGGTGCCAGGGAATGAATCTGGGTCAGTGGTTGCAAGGCAAGTGCCCCAAATGCTCTCCTACATCGTCACCCCACCTAATACTGTTTTTTATTTTTTTGCTTTTTTGGGTCACACTTGGCAATGTCCAGGGGTTACTCCTAGTGGTGCACTCAGGAATTACTCCTGGTGGTGCTTGGGACCCATTTGGGATGCTGGAGATCAAACTGGGTCTGCCGTGTGCAAGGCAAATGCCCTACTTGCTCCTGCCCTTACACTCTATTTTCTTTTCTTTTTTTTTTTTTTTTATTATACCACAGTGAAACATACAATTACAAAGGTGATCATAATTGGTTCTTGGTAATACAGATACCAGCACCCATCCCTCCACCAGGCCCCATTTCCACCACCAATGTACCCCACCCCTCCTGCCCACCCCCATGGATGCCTTAATAGCAGGTACCAGTTTCCTCTCTTTCTCTCTGTTCTCTCTCTGTCTCTGCATCTCTCAGCCTCTTATTTTACACATTGTGGATAGCCCTGCAGGTTTTGGTTTATCACTTAAGTCTCTTTGTGTATATTCAATGGTGAGTCTTAATCTGCCATTACCATTTCCCACATTTAGTAAAACACTGGTATCTATTTATGTTGTATTAATGAATGCAGTCATTTTCTGTCCTTTTCCTTCTGACTAATTTCACTCAGCATGATAGTCTCCATGTCCCTCCATTTGCAGGTAAATTTCATAATGTCATCTTTTCTGCCGCATAGTATTCCATAGTGTAGATGAACCACAGTTTCTTTAGCCAGTCCTCTGTTCTCGGGCATTTAGGTTGTTTCCAGATTCTAGCTATAGTGAATAGCGAGACACTCTATTTTCTAATTCTAAAATTTCCATTATATTTTTCTATTTTTTTCTTTGTTTTGTTGAGAGGTTAGATTTTTTTTGAGATTTTCTGTCTTCTCATTAATTTCAAGTAATGTGTAGCTGCTCATTGTCACTTGTCACTTGTCTTCCCGTTGTTCATCGATTTGCTCGAGCAGGTGCCAGTAACGTCTCCATTCATTGGGAATGAGGTCCATTGTTACTGTTTTTGGCATATAGAATACACCATGGGTAGCTTCCAGCATCTGTCGTGGCTCTGGGTTCATCCCAGGGAGCCCAGTCTTTTTCTATGTTAGACCATCAACCATCCACGGCCCACAGGGCAGAGCCTGGGTGTAGAAAGCTTGTCTCCTGTCTGCCACCTGCTGACGCAGCCATGCACCGCAGCCACACCAGCAACACCTCTGGAAGGTAGTGTGGTAGGAACGAAAATCACCCACCAAAGATGTCCAGGTCCCAATCTCTAAACCTGTAAATATTTCACGTTACCCGGGAGTTGCTGCCAATGCGTGCGACAAGGGTGTCAAGGATGGTGTGGGTGTCATGCTGGTGTAACAACAGGAATCGCAGGAAAGTACAGAGCAAGGCGGGCTCAGAGATATTCCATAGAAAAAGTTCCAGATAGGCTGTACTGGCAATCGTCTCCTCCACAGATGTCCTGTGCAGGGCAGGACCCATGACAGGCACCAGGAATCCATTATGAATGTAATCCACCAGCTGCTTCTGCACCAGAGGATGGGCCACCTGAATGACAGCATTGCAGAACTCAAGGGAACTCATGAAGAGTGCCAGGGCAGGCACACTCTGCCAGTCCTCCCGTCGCGAACAGTGCCAATCACCCCCTGGCACCTCAATTATCCGAGGAGTGAGGAGTACAGGGCACTCAGCCCTGTGGCCAGCACTGGACAGAAGTAAGAGTGATCTGCAATGTAGCGGCCCCACAGTGGGGCTCCCAGCTGACAGAGCCATGAACAGGAGAAGAGCATCTCAGGCCTGCTGACCCAGAGTGCCCTCTCGATGGACAGAGGGGACAAGGCGAGAAAAAAGGAGAAGACGAGGGGCAGCTCCAGGTTCTGGTGGTGGCTGCAAGAAGAACTTCGAGTAACAAAGACGCCCGGGCCAGACACACACACAGCTGGCTGAGAAGTAGCACCAGGCTTTCATCCAGTGCGGGGCTACTGGGCACAGGGCGGCCACAGGCACCCAGCAAAGTCAACAGGGCTTCACGGACTGGAGCATGCCGCAACAGTGGCTGGCGTGCTTCACTCACTAGCATCTCAAACAGTTTCAGTTGCTCAGTGCTCCGTTCTCAACCCCATTCCCAAGCTCATCCCACTGAAGCTGCCACGCTAACACTCGGGTTAGCAGATCCTCAGGCAGAGCAAATTCCAGCAAGGGCCCAGGGCTGGGTTCCCTGAGGGGTAGCACGGTCCTCCACCATCAGTGTCAATATCTGGTACGTGTGGTTGCGAACAGCACTGAGATCATCTGCTGCCCAAGGGCCTGGCCGCTCCAAGATTCTTGCCACCTGGGACCAGTTATTCTTGAAGACCATGAGACACGTCTCAGGGTCAGCCATGATATGGGTCAGCAGACTGTTCCCTTGAGGGACACAGGGTCCCTGTCCCTGGGAGGCCAGTCTGCTCAGCCAGTTCATCCTCTCCATGAGGCAAGCTGGGCAAGGCCAGCAGTCATACAACCACACTTGGAGAATCCACCATCTGGAGGCCTTCTCCACTTCTGTCTCCAGGCTGCTTCATCCGGTCTGTAGGAGCCAGTGGCTAGCCATGGAACCAGAAGACAGAACAGGCTAGAGTGAAGAGCCCAGAGGCCACTGCAGTCCAGACTTTCAAATTGTTCACTCAGAGAACCCCAACCCCGACCAGTCCCGTCGGCCACAGCGCTGCTACGAGAGTTCAGGCCGCCATCACTCCTCAGGCGCACCAGCCGCGCCCGCCCAGCCGCACCTGCTCATTAAAGCATTTTTATGCCGGCACATTTGCAGTCTCTGATCTGTGTCAGCTCCATGTTGGTAGACTTTAAAACTCGTGATGTCAGCGGCATCAAATGAGTATTGTCTGCTTACATCCAGGGGACGTTGCACGCCTCGCGCCTTCCACTTAGTTTCTGCGGACACGAAAGTGGGACAGTTCCCCTTGACTGCTAGGGGTAGGCGTGCTCAGGGTCTTCAGCTCTTCTGGACCCCCATGATCCCACCCTGAATGGACAGGCTAAAAGGGACTCCTTGCAGGGGACGGACGTAGCTCACCAGTCAGCTCTGCTTGCTCTGCATGTCAGAAGACTTGAGATGGAGTCCCAGCACTGTACCATTCACCAGCAAAACCGGGCAACCCCTAAGCCCCCCCCCAACCACCACAGGACCATTTAGTTAAGCATTGGTTTATTTAGCCCAGTTGGTTGAGTATTGATAGGAAAGTTCCCAAGGATTCTGAGCACTGCTTGGGAGCATTCCTTCTCCCCAGATCATCTCACTAGCAGCCCCCTCAGTGGCAAATACGGGGTGCCTTGTTTCTGTCCAGTGAAATGAAGTCTAAGTGTCCCTGTAGTTTCCACACACTCCACAGTAGGATGTTCTGCTTCCTCCATTTTCCCTAGTAACACCCAGGTTATGGATGTGGGGACAGCTTCAGTCTGATAAGAGTAGAAGTCTATATGTCCCACACAGTCTTTATTGGTGTGTTGGGAACAGTATTTTACTTTTATTTACTTTTTTGGTTTGGGGACCACACTCAGGCTTACTCCTGCCTCTGCACTCAGGGATCAGTCCTGGTGGGACTCAGGGGACCATATGTGGTACAGGGGATTGAACCTGGGTCAACTGCATGCAAAGCAGGTGGTCTACCTGTCATGCTAACTCTAAAGCTGCAATTTTCTAAATATTTATTTGAGGACAGAGAGATAGTATCGGGGTAAAATACTTATCTTTCAAGCAGCCAACTGGGTGTGATCTTGCACCACTGTGCCTTTTTCTGGAGGGAGGGGTCCTTCAATGTCCCCATTTTCTCTCCACAGCTTTCTCGTATTTGTTTTGTTCTTAGTGTTCCAGATACTTTGTGGTCAGAATACAGAAAAGTGTGTCTACAACATCTTCCCCGAAGCATAGTAACCGCACTGAAATTTCAACATGGCAAAAGCAAATCTTTCATCATTTTTTTTCACAATAGGGAACAAAACACAAGGCATGATACCTCCCTTTTATTTTCTA
>JAJIBD010012427.1:0-24931 GCA_021461705.1 Cryptotis parvus
ACACACACACACACACACACGTCTTTTCCTTAGCTTAGGAACATCACATCACCTGTATCTTGGGCATTTGGACTCTAGCATTTTTCTTCTTGTTCCCATGTTTTTAGATCATTCAATTAAAGTATCCACAGGATTTTAAAATTCTCTAGATTAAAGATCTAGAGAATTTTGAATTTATTGGAATTCTATCTCTGTGACCTTTAAAATCAATCCCATAACTAAATCTCATATCTATAAATATTATATTGCTTTTGTTTTTATAGAATCTTAACAAAGTCAAGGGATGAATATTAGGTTCTTTTACTCAGCTTTTTCAACCATTTTAGTCACAGGACAGTGGGTTAACATGTATATTTTCCCATTGATGATTTTATTTATTTCACTTTAGTTTGGGAGCCAGAGCAACAATAACTTGTTTGGTTTAAAAGTTACTAAGAGCATAAAAACATTTAAGCTGTTTCTGTTTGTCATTCAGTTATTTACTTGGATCAATGTACTAAGCTGTCTAGATTTTCAAAGTTTCAATTTTAGCACAGGTAAAATAGTAACATAAAAAAATAGAAACACTGTCTAAATTTTAACATTCTTTGGTGCTCAAGTGCTTTTATAATTGACTTTATGCTTTCCTATTCAAAAATTAGGATTTTTTATTGTTTCCAATATGATTGCAATTCTTTTGCAAATACATCTTCTGTTTCATGTTTCTTACATTCTCTATACTGCACTAAGAATTCAGGCATCCTGTATCACTGTATCACTGTCTTCCCGTTCATCATCGATTGGCTCGAGTAGGCATCAGTAACATCTCCATATGTCCTGTCTCATGCTAGTAGAGCCCAAGGGCACCTGCTTGCTCCGGGAACATAAAGAGCCTCAAACCATTCCATCAGGTCATGGGAATGAAGTTTAAAATTGTTACTGGTATTTGGCATATGAAATACGACACGGGTAGCTTGCCAGGCTCTGCTGTGCGGGTAGCATACTCTTGTAGTCATCTCTAAATAGAGCATTTATTGATGAACCACGAGGCTGCAAGTGGCTGCGTGAGCCAGGCTGTGATAGGCTGGTCTTCTGGGTGGAGTTCTGACGAGAGGGAAGTCGGATGTGGAAAATGGAGGCCCTCATGGAGTGGGGTGTCATCTGTGAGTCTCTGGATCAGCATACCTGAGCTGGATTTAAGAAAGACTGCTGCAGGGGTGGATCTCGGTGAGCTGGACTGTGATAGGCAGGTCTGCTGGGTGGAGTTCTGATGAGAGGGAAGTCCGGATGTGGAAAATGGAGGCCCTCATGGAGTGGGGAGTCATTGTTTTGTTGCTAGGCTCTGCTGGGGTGGCGGGCCAGGGCTAGAACCCGCCATCCCTCCTGGGCGCTTCATGAGCAGCTGGGCACAAGAACAGCCAGTAACAGCTCTGCTCCATGTCTGTGGAGTCTCCTACACAGGCATCCTACACTAAGAAAAATATTGCAGAGCTGGCAAAATTATATTTCACTTTTTATTCTGGTTTATTTGCTTTTGATTTGGGGACATAGAATGTTTCTTGATTCTGTACTTAAAATGTTGGTATTAGGAGATCATATGCGGCCCTAAAGATTAAACCTGGATTGATTGCACTCAAAGGAAGTATCTTACCTTCTGTTCTACCTCTCCAGATCAAGATCAGTAAAATTTCCATAAAAATTCCTAGTACCAATGGGATTTTAAAAAATCTCACTATAAGAAATTATATTGAATTCCCAAGTGCAAGAAATAATTTAACACAAAGAGATCCATTCATTTGATTATTGCTACCCCAGAATTAAACATGGTTTCAAAATAGGATGAACAACATTCAAGCATTTTTATATGATCATATAAAACTGAAATATTTTTCAAAATTTGTCTCTGCTAGCAGAGTTAATCAGCAAGCTACGCAACAATTGAGTAAACTGATAAATATTGATCAATATTGATTTACTAATTATCTCTGGCCTTCATCATATTCATGCTCTTTGGGCCATCATAATTTCTGAGTAGTTATTCCACCAGTGATTCTCTTAGGTAAATATTGTTTAATTTTGCAATTAATGTGATTAAAAATTTGTTTCCTTTTGTGACACTGGAGTAATAATACATCATGTAAGGAACTTTCCTTGCATGCAGATGACCCGTGTTCTATCCCCTGCACCACATGTGGACTCTCTAGCCTCCTAGGATTGATTATTGAGTGTGTAACCAAAATAAGCCTTTGGGCACATCTGGCTACAGCCCTTAAGCAATGAAAAGTAGCCCATTTATTGTTTATGCTGTTGAAGTAATGTGTGTATAGTTCACACAGGTTCTTCGCTTTGGTGCCCTCACATTTCACTGTGATGCTCACCTGATATTGCACATTGTACATCGGGTCTTGGGGTCTCACACACTTAGTTATGGTGGTCCCCAAGGTTTGTACTCTTTTAGCTGGAGCACATGTACACTTGCTTATAAAATTTACACATTTCAGTTGTGCACATTTTTACTGGTTGTATTGTTGACAGAAGTTTTCTACAATGCGGTTGTACTTCCCTTGTAGCACAGTGTATTACAAACAGCAGAACTTCCAGGTTCAATTTTGGTGTGATTGATTGGCCACAGACTTGAAAGGCCGACACTATAAGGCACTGAGTAATTACTTCAGGGTCCATTAATGGTCTCTAATTGGAACAAAAAAAAATACTTCTCAGGAAGATAGATATCAAATATATATGTACATTTGTGCGTGTATTATTGATGAAAACTATTGCATATTACTATTATGTATAATATTAAATATATATTAATATTAAATATTAATATTATATCCATTTCAACACTGTAAATATTTATCGTACAACTTAAATTCTTCTTATTACTTTGTGGGGGGTTTTTCACACCTGGCAATATTCCAGGGTTATTCCTGGCTCTAAGCGCAGTAGTCACTCCTGGTGGTATTTGCAGGACCCTGAGGTTCTAAGGATTGAACATGGACCTTCTGATTGTGAAGGAATGTGCATGGGTTTAATCTATATTCTGAATTTTCTCTAATACTTAAATTAAACTCCTGCCCTTAGTACAAATATTTATTGTTTATTGATATATGAGTGCTACAAAATATGATTCAGATTCTACTGGGGGTAAAATTTCAGTGAAGGTAAAATTAACGAAAATGTTTTGATGCCAAATGTTTTAAATTTGTAGTGTGGAGCTGTCATTAACTGGATTATTCCATTTATTGGACATTATAGTTGAAGGTGTGTGTTGGAACATTTTATATGTGAAACCTTATCTTTGAATGTATTGTAAATCACAGCACTATAAATAAAATTTCAAAAAAACTAAAAAGCATAAAAAGAGAAAAGTCATTTACTTTCTCTGAACCTTAATCTATGAATCTTCAATTAGAACATCTTCCTTACAGGTTTTGTAATAATAATATGTAAAATCATGTTTTGTAACATCACAGTTTGGTGCATAAAAATAAAAGGTAACTACTGATTATATGACTTAAAAATCATGACAAAATAGTTTCATAAAGATACCCTTAAAATAAGAATAATAATTGCAGCACTCGCTATTCACAATAGACATAATCTGTAAACAACCCAAATATCCAAGACCAGATGACTGGTTAAAGAAACTGGTACATCTACAAAATGGAGTACTATACCACTGTTAGAAAAAATGATGCCATGAAATTCGCTTATAAATGGATGAACATTGAGAGTATCATGCTGAGTGAAATGAGTTAGAAGGAAAGGGACAGGCATAGAATGACTGTACTCATTTGTGGGATATAAATAAATCCATAATATGAGAGTAATACACAAGGACAGTAGAAACAAGGGCCAAGAGGATTGGTCCATGATTGGAAATCTGTCTCAAGTACTGGGAGAAAAGTCATTTGGGATAGAGCAGGAACCTATGACACAGATAGTTGGAAATGATCACTTTGGATAAGAAATGCCTGCTGAAAATAGGTAAAGGAACAAACATGATAACCTCTCAGTATCTGTATAGCAAACCATAAAGCACAAAAAGCAGAAACAGACAGACAGACAGACAGACAGACAGACAGACAGACAGACAGACAGGCAAGCAGACAGGCAGACAGACAGGCAGGCAGGCAGGCAGGCAGAGAGAAGGAAAACACCTGTCAACAAACTAGACAAACAAGAAATAATAATGTATGTTACATTTTATTGTTTAACATTTCCGTTTCCTTTACCCATAGTTTATTTAATTTTGTTTTCTTCCTTGGCCTTATAAGGCTGTTCTCAGGGCTTGATCCTACCTCTGTGTTCAGGCATTACTCCTGGACTCCTGGTGGTGCTTGGGAGATCATATTTGGTGCCAGGGATCATGGTAGGAATCTAACTGAGTAAGTCTTATGCAGGGCAAATGCCCTCCCTTACACTATCTCTCAGGAGTGTGTCTTTCTTAAACATTATCTAATGGTTATGCAATATACAAAATTTGTGCTAATATTCTCTGATCTTTAAAAGGAAACTGAATGGGAACAATAGTACGATGGGTAGGGTGTTTGCCTCGCACACGGCCAACCCAGGTTCAATCTGTGGCATCCCATATGTTCCCTGAGAACTGCCAGGAGTAATCTCTATGTGTAGAGCTAGGAGTAACATCTGAGCATCACCCAGTGTGACCCATAAAGCAAAAAGTAAATAAATAAACAAATAAATAAATAAAAGGAAACTGACTTTATTTTACTACTATTCTTCCACACTATTCAGGATTATGTTTTCCATCCATTTGCCATTTAAATAGAAAAAGATTTGGTTATATTTTTTCTGAAATGAAAAAGTCTAGACTAAATTAAGAGGTTTAAGGTCTATAGAAATATTTCTGGAAACACATGGTATTGAGAGTTTACTTCCTACACTCTAGGTATTTGTCTCAGTTATGGAAAAAATACGTGTAGTACATATAGCTTGGGGCTGTCTTTATAGCTTGTCTTATATAAACATAGTTGGAAACAAATCTTTCTTGTCCTTGAACTCTACATTTATCTTTAGGGTATTGCTCATCTTAGCTGGATCTCTTGTGCCTTTCAACACTGCCTTTCCAAAGCACAAAGATATTTAACTCTTCTGAAGTTTTTGTCCTAGAAGTCCTTTGAAGTGGCAAAAAACTTCCTTTTACGTTGTATTTGTAATATACACTAATAGAAAAATAAAATATACTAATAAAATAGGATATAGCAAAAAAAGAACAAAAACTCCTAGAGGCACTAAATATAGTTACCTGATTATAGTTGAACAATGATTTAAATCAAACCATGGGGTAAAATTGTATTTTCAAAAATGATTATAACTCTCTAATGAGAGAAGGCTAAAAGGGAGCAATCTGGAACTGCCTCCACAGTACCACCCAAAGAAAAAATCAAGAAAAAACCAAGTCACATTCCTTTTGGGGACAAATCAGATAATCTTTCAGTACTTTTTTCATTAAGATGCCCACTATTTCAAAATAACATTTTTTAGTAAGTAAAATTTAAGATACTAATAAACTTCATTAGACTATTAAAATATGCAATCATATTTAAACAGTGGAATACCAGTTAGTTAAGAAATGAAATTTTCCCATTTATATCAGGGGATTATACAAAACAAGATAATTTAGGAGATTTATGACAAATATTGGACAGTTTCAATCATGTGTGCAATATAAGGGTATAAAATTGGTGAACAGTCAAATGGCATTAAAATGAACCAATAGAAATGAATAACTGAGAAGCTGGAGCAATCTTATCATGGGTAGGGTACATGCTTTGTATGCATCTGACCAGCGTTCCATTCCTGGACTCCCACATGTTCTCCTGAAAACAGAATTAAAAATGGAATTATATCTGGGGGAAAGAGAGGGGTGAGAGGCAAAATAGTTATGTAAAAATGTGGGTCTACAATCCACAGAGTGGGAAAGGATATTCACCCAATACCCATCTGACAAGGGGTTAATATCCAGGATATATCAGGCACTGGTAGCACTCCACAAGAAAAAAACAGCCAACCCCATCAAAAAAATGGGGAGAAGAAATGAACAGAAGCTTCCAAAAAGAAGAAATTCAAATGGCCAAAAGGCATATGAAAAAGTGCTCTTCATCTTTAATCATCAGGGAGATGCAAATCAAAACAACAGTGAGGTACCATCTCACACCAGAGACTGGCACACATCCAAAACAGCAAGAACAACCGGTGCTGGCGTGGATGTGGGAAAAAGGGACTCTCATCCACTGTTGGTGGGAGTGCCGACTGGTCCAGCCCTTTTGGAAAACAAGATGGGCATTCCTCCGAAAACTAGACATTGAGCTCCCATTTGATCCAGCAATAGCACTCCTGGGAATATACCCGAGAAACCGAAAAACACATAGCAGAAACACTATCTGTACTTTATTCATCTCTGCGCTATTCACTATAGCTAGAATCTGGAAACAACCTAAATGCCCGAGAACAGAGGACTGGCTAAAGAAACTGTGGTTCATCTACACTATGGAATACTATGCAGCTGTCGGAAAAGATGAAATTATGAAATTTACCTGCAAATGGATGGACATGGAGACTATCATGCTGAGTGAAATTAGTCAGAAGGAAAAGGACAGATATAGAATGACTGCATTCATTAATAGGATATAAATAGATACCAGTGTTTTACTAAATGTGTGAAATGGTAATGGCAGATTAAAACTCACCATTGAATATACACAAAGAGACAAGTGATAAACTAAATATCTGCAGGGCTAGCCACAATGTATAAAACAAGAGGTCGAGAGTTGCAGAGACAGAGAGAGAGACAGAGAGAGAAAGAGAGGAAATAGAACTACCTGCTGTTGAGGCAGCCTGGGGGTGGGTGGGAGGGGTGGGGGTACATTGGTGGTGGAAATGGGGCACTGGTGGAAGGATGGGTGCTGGAATACTGTATTACCAAGAACCAATTGTGAACACCTTTGTAATTATATGTCTCATGGTGGTATAATAAAAATTTTTTTTTTAATGTGGGTCTATTTGTATTAATTTTATACATTACAGTTAAGTTTTGCTGTTTGTTTCAGGGCCACATCCTGCTCTTTGTAGGGCTTATGCTTAGATATGGTAGGCTGGGAGGTCCATACAGGGTACTGTAGACACGATCTGGTTAGACCTAGTACAAGACAAGTGCCCTATGGGCTATACTATCACTTTGTCCCCTGAACTAAGTTTTCATAGCTATGAGCAACTCTAGTGAATACTACTTAAAGTGAGATATTATTTAAGATAACAGTTCTCAGGTCAGAGAGAGTGCATCAGGTAGGGCTGAATTTGCCTTAGATTTCATTAGTCTTGGTTCAAATTCCAGCACCTCATTTGGTACCCAGGAATAATCCCTGAGCTCAGATCCAGAAGTAAGTCCTGAGAAACACCACATGTTGTCCAAAAATGAAAAAGAGAGAGAGAGACAGAGAGACAGAGACAGCACAAGAGAGAGAGACAGAGACAGAGAGAGAGAGAAAGAAAGAGATAGAGATAGAAAGGAAGAAAGAAATTTATACTTGTCTTCATACACTAATATTTTAGATTACTAAAGCATTTAAATATCTGGTATAGGCTAATTACTGCAGATTATTCATATACTTATTCAAAATACTATACTTATTCTTCAGTTTTTATTTTTAAAATTATTTTAAATTTGCTAGTTTCTATAAACCTTTGGATTCTCATAGATAGCATTGAATTATAAAGTTGGTATTTAGTATTAACTGTCTGCACTGAAGTTGACTAACTGATTGAAATGAATCATATGGAAAATTTGTATATTTTTATTATGAAGAAATATTTTTTTAAAATCATCCTGGTTCTTCCCTTTTCTTTCTATGGAATAAATGAGATTATTTTTGAAGTTCCTATACAAATCCTGATACATATTTAAGCTGAGAACTTCCACCTTTCAGGCTCCATTTATTTTGTTTGTTGATTTTTTTTACCTTCTATTTTTTCTTTGCCGTGCTGGCAAGCTGTCCGATGCATATTCAGTATGCCAAAACCAGTAACAAGAGATTTTTTCTTTTATTTGTGGGTGGGGGCCATATCCAGTGGTATTCAGGGCTTATTTATGGCTCTGTGCTCAGGAATCTCTCTTGATGGGACTTAAGGGACCAAAAGTGCTACCAAGGATGGAGCCAAGGATTGAATTGAGGTGAACCCTGTGCAGCACAAGCATCTTAGCCTAGGTAGTAGGTTTCTAGTCCTATTTTATTTTATTCTTACATAAATCTTGAGACATATTGAGTAGATAGTTTTTATTTTGTATTTTGATCTTTATTGGGCTGCTTTAATAAACAGATTCTCTTATGACTTAAAATTCTATGACATTCACTTTTATAATTAGACAATAGTCACTTCAAATAGTTAGATACAATTTTATTAACTTCTCTCCACATAAATATGAGTGAAATATTGATAAGTAGCTGAGTATTATGTCTTGTTCTTATTGTCTTTGATGAGATTGTTTCACTATTGACCATATATAAAAAAAAAATTGGTGCATTTTTATTTTTGCTTATTTTTTCTACCTTTTATCTGGACAAGATATTTTACTGTATTCCTTAATAATTAAAGTTTGATATTTAATTATTTTAAAATTTGAATTTTAGCTAGAATCTTTTACTATATTTTTTGCTGAAATACTAGAATAAATCTTACATCTATTGACAACTCTTGAGCATCTCATTAGTATAGTATGTGTAATATCTAGAAGAAACTAGCCTTAAAGCTCGTAGCCCTGTAATGACCCAGTCTTTAACCAAATCTTTGTGGAAGGAGATTAGGTTCATGTCTCTTATTCTCTGGATTTTTGACTCTATTAAAATGTGGTGTGTGAGGCCTGAGAGAGAGTATGTGGGCCATCCACTTGCCTTGCATACAGCCTGTGGAATCCTCCTAGCCTTGTCACCACATATGGTCTCCTGAGCCTCTCCAGGAGTGATTCCTAAGCAGTGAGTCATTACTAAAACTTTAGACACTGCAGCTTGTGATCCAAATAAACAAAACCAAAACCAAAATAAGCCAAACAAAGAAAAAACAAGATAGGTGTGGTAGAATGGCCTCATTGTGCTTTTGAGATTCAAAAGCTACCTCAGTGAGTCAGTTAACTGAAAGAACAAAATGTTTCTTTATTGGTAGGTCAAATACAAATGTATTACATTCAGAAGCTAATTTTCAATGAAACCAGATGTCAGAAAGCTTTTGTTTAGAGATGTAACTTTTTAATGAGCATTGGGTAAACAGTGCAGTTGTTTTTAAGAAATCCCTACATGCCTATTTTCTTACAAGAAGTGTGTAACCCTAACCTACAGTTTCAGAACCTTACCATGTTCTAAGAGTTTTAAAATAAACTCTTAGATTTTAAAAGAGTTTTAGAAGCTGATGAGGCCAGGGAGCTAGTACAGCAGGTAATATACTTGCCTGGCATGCAGCTGACCTGGGATGGGTCCCCAGGATTTGATATTGGCCCCCAAACCTGCCGGGAGTGATCCCGGAGTGCAGAGCTAGGAGGAAGTGATGGGTGCGCCCACACCCTCCAAAACAACTGGGATTACATGAAATTAAGAAACTTCTGCCCTTCGAAAGAAATAGTGAGTGACCAAGGTAGAAAGACATCCCACAGATTGGTAAAAATAATTTACCAAATACCCATATGGTAAGGAGTTAATAGCCAAGATATGTAAGCATTGGTACAACTTTATAAGATAAACATCCAACCCATCAAAAAATAGGGAGAAGAAATTAACAGAAACTTTCTCAAAGACTAAATACAAATAGCCCAAAGACACATGAGAAAATGCTACACATCCCTAATCATCAGGGAGATTCAAATCAAAACAATGAGATATCATCTCATACCACAGAGACTAGCACACATCCTAAAGAACAAGCACAACCAGTGCTGGAGTGAGTCGCGGTAAGAAAAGGACTTGCCTTCATTCTGGTGGGAATGTCCACCAAGACTGGTCCAGGCTTTTAGGAGAACAATATGGCATTCCTCACAAAGCTAGAAATTGAGATTCCAGCAATACCTCTCTAGGATTACACCCTGGGGCTTCAAAAACACACAGCAGAAGCATCTTCTTCACTTCTATGTTTATTGCAGCACTACTCATAATAGACAGAATCTGAAAACAACCTGAGTGCCCCAAAACAGACAATTGGTTAAAGAAACTATGGGTATCTACACAGTGGACTACTACAAAACTATTAGGAGGAATGAAGTCATGAAATTTACTTATAAATGCATGGACATGGGGAGTATCATGCTGAGTGAAATGGGTCAGAAGGAGAGGGGCAAACACACAATGATTGCACTCATTTGTGGGGTGTAAAGAACAAAATATGAAACCAATATCCAAGGACAGTAGAAACAAATGCCAGGAGGTTTGGTCCAGGGTTGGAAGCCTGCTTCACTCTCTTGGGGAAAAGGCAATTGGAATAGGGAAGGGACCACCACTCTGACAAAGATAGTGATAAATGACCAATGTATAAAAAGTGCATGTAGAATAGGGGAGCAAACAGTATCTTTATTGCAGACCATAATATCCAATGGGAGAAAAAGAGGGAGAAAAGAAAAGTGCTTTCCATAGAGACACACCCGGGAGGTGGCAGGAGGTTAAAGGGGTGCATATTTCCCACTATGCACTGGTAGAAGGATAGGTGTTGGAACATTTTGTGACCATAACCCAAATATGAACAACCTTATAATTGTATGGTATGGTCACTCCAATTAAAGAAGAAAGGAGAGAAGGAAGGAAGGAAGGAAGGAAGGAAGGAAGGAAGGAAGGAAGGAAGGAAGGAAGGGAAGGAAGGAAGGAAGGAAGGAAGGCCAGATACTACGAATTGGGAAAGAGTTTTTTCCCCAATCCTATCTGATTAGGGATTAGATCCAAGATATATAAGTTGCTGGTAGAACTTTAGAAGAAAGAAAAACGTCCAACTCCATATAAAAATGATCACTTGATCACTTGATCACTTGAATCCCGTTATTCATCGATTTGCTCCAGCAGGCGCCAGTAACATTTCCATTGGACCCTACCACGTGACAATGTAGCCCAATGGCATCTGGTTGATTGAGGAATATGAAGAGCCTCAAACCGTTCCTTCAGGGTCTTGACAAGGAAGTCTGACCATCTTGTACGTGGGCTGCCACGTGATCTTTTGACACCCCGTGGGATCCAGTCGGTAACGGCTCTAGTCCAGCGGTTGTCTCCAAATCGCATTACATGTCCAGCCCATCTGATTTTGAAGCCTTGGCAAACGGGACAGAGTCCCTGATTCTGGAATAGCGACGGAGGTCAGAACTCCAGATTCCTTCACTCACTTGAGTGAGGCGTGGTATTCCAAGCATAACTCTTTCGATGCCTCTCTGGGAGACCCGAATAGCATTCTCATCCTGCATTTGTAGGGCCCAGGTCTCTGAGGCGTATGTTAATGCAGGGAGAAAGGTGGAGTCAAAGAGATGTGCCCGGAGCCGGAGGTTCTTTGTCCTTTTAGCTATTTCTTCGATGCCTTTGAAGGCATTCCATGCCGCCCTCTTCCTCCTGCGCAGCTCAGGTTTTAGGTCGTATCATCATGTTGATTTCTCGACCTAGGTACACATAACTGCTGCATTCAGAGATGTTTCTGTTCCATTCAGAGTGAATGGGGCCTCAAGAACTAGTTCATTTCTCATGAACATAGTTTTCTTCAGATTCAGCTGTAGACCTATCTTTCCACATTCTCGGTCAAAGTCAGCCAGCATTTGTGCCGCTTGGCTAATGTTTGGTGTTATTAGAACGATGTCATAAGCGAAGCGGGAGGTGGTGTAGTTGCCGCCATCTATCTTCACTCCCATTCCTTCCCATTCTAATTGGTGCATGATGTTCTCAAGGGTGGCACTGAAGAGTTTTGGTGAAATGGTATCAACCTGTCGAACCCCTCTTTTGACATCAATGATCACTTCTTTGTAGAATGGTGAGATCCTGGTGGTGAATCCGTAATACAGCTCACGAAGGATCTTGATGTATTGGGTTTGAAGCGCCCTGTTTGACTAGGGTTTCGATGACCGCTTCAGTCTCCACAGAATCAAAGGCTTTCTGTAAATCAATGAATGTGAGACAGAGCGGCATCTTGTACTTCCTACAAACCTCAATGTGCTTGGGTTACCGTGTGGATATGGTCGATTGTGCTGAATCCTTTCCGGAAGCCTGCTTTCTCGCATGGTTGTCCTTCATCTAGTGTTCTGCTAAACCTGCTCAGGATGACTCGTGTAAACAGCTTGTAGATGACAGACAACAGGCAGAAGGGGCGATAGTTGCCGATGTCGTGAATGTCTCCCTTCTTGAACAGTAGAACTGTTCTGCTGGTTTTCCATTGGGAGGGCACCTTACATTCAGACAGGTAGCATGTGAAGAGCCGAGCTAGTGTATTGATGAGTACTGACGGCAGATTCTTCAGGTGTTCGGGTCTGACTTTGTCTCGGCCTGGTGCTGTTCCCTTCTTTACCGACGAGATGGCATGTCAGATTTCAGAAGGGAGAATGTTGGGAATGACATATCCATCCTGTGGAATTTGGTATGTGGGCAGGTGGATGTGGCTATCAAAGATATTTGAGTAGAAGTGCTGGATAATCTTCTCCATTCCCTTTCTGGAAGATGTGATAGATCCATCAGGGCATCCGAGGGCAGTCATCTTGGTCTTATAGTTGGCGAAGGACAGGTGGGCGGTGCGAATGCTTTTCCCGGCCTCTGCTGCATCTTCCAGTATTTCTGCTTCCAATATTTCTGTCTTTGAGGTCTTCTTTTACCGCTTCTCTGCACTGTTTAGCAAGCTTGGACATTAGTATTTGGTCTCCCTGAGGCTCGCACCTTGCCACATGGCAAATGAGCTCAAGAGTTTCTGAAGACAAACGTCCCTTTGTGTCTTTCTCTAGGCATTCTTTGCACAATCATAGAGGTGCTGAACCAATCGGTTGTATTCTTCATTGATGTCGGTCAATGATGGTATCTTCCCATGTTGCTGCAATGGTGCCAAAGAGTTCCCAGTTGGTGGTCGTTCTGGGAGTTCTCTTCTTAAACTTTGCAGCTTTTTCTCCCCATTGTGGGAAGTAGAATTTTGCACGAAGGAGACAGTGGTCCGATCCTGTTTGGAATTTGGGGACGACAGCAACATCGGTCAGACAAAACCGTCGATTGAAGATGATGTGGTCAATTTCATTGTGGAACTGTCCACCAGGAGATTCCCATGTCCAACGTTTCGCTTCAGCCTTCTGAAACTGTGAGTTCCCATGAATGGTCTTGGTGGACATGATAAACTCAGATAGTCTCTCACCCTGTTCGTTCCATTCTAGGCCATGGGTCCCAATGTGGAGTTCTTCAGCCGATCTTCTCGGTCCTATCTTGGCATTAAAATCACCGACTATGATCTTGTAGAAGGTGTGATCTTTTTATAGAACTCCTCCAGTTCCATGTAGAATTTCTCAATTTCATCTTCTTTGTATGTGGATGTTGGTGCATAGGCAATGAAGATAGAAATTGCTGGCAGGGCCACATCTCCTCAAGTGTAATCATCCTATTCCAAGGGGCCCGTAGGATACCAGCTAAAAGAAACCCCAACAAGAATACTCCAAGACACATCTTAATAAAAATGACAAAATCTATAGATATGGATAGAATACTGAAAGCAGCAAGATCAAAGAAGGAAATCACATACAAAGGAACATCTCTAAGATTTATAGCAGACTTCTCTGATGAAACACTCCGAGCCCGAAAACAATGGTGGGATATTGTGAAAAGGCTCAATGAACTGCAGACTTCACCAAGAATTCTTTATCCGGCAAGGCTCACATTCAGATATGAAGGAAAGATACACAACTTCATGGATAAGCAACAACTCAGGAACTTCATGGACTCAAAACCAACTTTTAAAGAAGGACTGAGTGCTCGCTTCAGCAGCACATATACTAAAATTGGGGACGATACAGAAGAAGATTAGCATGGCCCCTGCGCCAAGGATGACACGCAAATTCGTGAAGCATTCCATATTCTCAACAGTAGGATGACAGCAGCAGAAGAGAGAATCAGTGAGACTGAAGATGAGCTGCAGAAAGCACTCAGAGAACTATATAAGATGGAAAAAGATCCGAAAATGGATCAGCAACGGAACAGAGAACAATGGGATGAAGCCAGGCGGAACAACATAAGAATCATCGGAGTCCCAGAGGGACAGGAAAGTAACCCCAAGGAAATTAAAACAGTTAAAAACATCCTGGCTGAAAAGTTCCCCGAGTTAAAGGATGAAGGCATCCAGATTTAAGAAGCCCGACACGTACCAGCAAGAAGAGACCCCAATAGAAAGACCCCAAGACACATCCTAGTCAAAGTAATGGATGCCATAGACAGAGACAGAATTCTTCAGGCAGCAAGATCAAAGAAGGAAATTGTATACAAAGGAGCATCCATTCGACTTTCAGCAGACTTCTCAGAAGACACCCTCCAAGCCCGAAGGCAGTGTGGGATATAGTAAAAAAACTTAATGAAATGAATGCCTCACCAAGAATTCTTTATTCAGCTAAACTCTCACTCAGATTTGAAGGACAGATATACAACTTCTTAGATAAATAACAGCTTAGGAACTTTGTAAAATCAAAACCAACCTTAAAAGAAGGACTGAATGATCTACTAAAAGACGAGACATAACCCAAAAAAACAACCAATCTATACAGAAAGATGGCACAAAATCCCATGAGCAATAATCTCTCACAATGTCAACGGTCTAAATGCACCAGTTAAGAGACACAGAGTGGCAAAATGGATCACAAAATTGAATCCGACATTCTGCTGCCTTCAAGAAACACACCTGAACAGTCGGAGCAAAGACAGGCTCAAGATAAAAGGCTGGAAAACAATCCTTCACTCAAACAACCCATCCAAAAAGGCTGGGGTAGCCATACTGGTATCTGACAACATAGACTTCAGGCTGAAGAAGGTCAGAAGGGACAGTGAAGGTCACTTGTTAATAGTCAAGGGATGTATATATCAGGAAGAAATCACGCTATTAAACATATATGCACCCAACGAGGGGCCAGCAAAATACCTAAAACAACTACTAATAGACTTCAAAGAAGACTTTGACAGCAACACAATTGTAGTTGGAGACTTCAACACTGCTCTATCAACCCTGGATAGATCAACAAGATTGAAACTTACCAAGGAAATACTGGGCCCTAAAAAGAAGAGATGGAAGAAAGAGGGCTGGTAGACATATACAGGACATTTCATCCCCAAAAAGCTGAATACACTTTCTTCTCCAGTGCACATGGAACATACTCGAAAAGAGATCACATGCTGAGCCATAAATCATACCTCCATAAAATCAAGAAGATAGAAATTGTGCCAACTATTTTTTTCAGACCATGATGCACTGAAAATAGAAGTTAATTGTACACAAAAACGGAGACCAATACCAAGTACCTGGAAACTAAACAGCTCACTGCTGAACAACCAGCAAGTCATAAAAGAAATCAAAGAGGAAATCCAAAGATTCCTTGAAACAAATGAGACTGAAGACACGAATTACCAGAACTTGTGGGATACAGCAAAAGCAGTGTTAAGAGGCAAGTTCATAGCTCTTCAGGCATTCATCAGAAAAGAAGAAAAGGCCATCATAAACAGTTTGACTTCACAACTTAAGATCTTAGAGAGTGATCAACAAAAGGAGCCCAACCCAAGCAGAAAGAAAGAAATAATAAAACTTAGAGCAGAAATCAATGAGATGGAATGTCAAAAAACAATCCAGAAGATCAACGAAACCAAAAGCTGGTTCTTTGAAAAAATAAACAAGATTGACAAACCACTTGCAAGACTTGTAAGAAAAGGAAAAGAGAGAACCCAAATAAATAGAATCAGAAATGAAAACGGGGACATCACAACTGAAAACACAGAAATTCAAAAGATCATCAGAGATTACTATGAGAGCCTGTACCCCACGAAACAAGAGAACCTAGAAGAAATGGACAAATTCCTGAATTCCTATAGCTTCCCGAGTCTGCAACAAGAAGATTTGGAATACCTCAACAAACCTATCTCCATCGAGGAAATAGAATCGGTAATCAAAAGTCCCCCCAAACACAAAAGCCCAGGTCCAGATGGATTCACCAGTGAATTCTACAAAACCTTTAAAGAGGACCTACTCTCAATTCTTTTTAAGCTCTTCCGGCAAATTGAAGAAACAGAAATACTCCCAAATAGCTTTTACGAGGCACATATCACCCTGATACCCAAAGCAGACAAAGATGTCACAAAAAAGGAAAACTACAGACCAATCTCCCTGATGAATACAGATGCTAAGATCTTCAACAAAATACTAGCAAATAGAATCCAAAGAGTCATCAAAAAGATTGTACACCATGACCAAGTGGGATTCATCCCGGGAATGCAAGGATGGTTCAACATCCGCAAGTCAATCAACATAATACATCATATCAACAAAAAGAAAAATAAAAACCATATGATCATATCAATAGATGCAGAGAAGGCATTTGACAAGATTCAACACCCGTTCATGATGAAAGCTCTCCGTAAAATGGGGATTGAGGGAACCTTCCTCAAGATAATCCAGGCCATCTACTACAAGCCCACAGCAAGCATCATTCTCAATGGGGGAAAAACTGAAAGCCTTCCCCTTAAGATCAGGGACAAGACAAGGCTGCCCGCTCTTACCACTTCTATTCAATATAGTACTGGAAGTACTTGCCATAGCAATCAGGGAGAAAAAAAGACATTAAGGGCATCCAGATAGGAAGGGAAGAAGCCAAGTTATCACTATTTGCAGATGACATGATATTATACCTGGAAAACCCAAAACTCTCTACCAAGAGGCTCCTAGAAATAATACATTCTTATAGTAGAGTAGCAGGGTACAAAATCAATACCCAAAAGTCAATGGCCTTCCTATATGCAAACAGCAAAAGAGAAGAAAGGGACATTAAAGAAACTATCCCATTCACAATTGTGCCACCAGAAAATCAAATACCTAGGAATCAGTTTGACAAAGAATGTAAAGGATCTCTACAAAGAAAACTACAAAACATTACTTCAGGAAATAAAAGAAGACCTGAGGAAATGGAGACACATTCCCTGCTCATGGATTGGAAGGATTAACATTATCAAAATGGTAATACTCCCTAGAGCTTTATACAGATTCAATGCCGTCCCTATAAAGATACCCATGATGTTCTTCAAAGAAATTGAACAAACACTCCTGAAATTTGTATGGAATAATAAAACCCCACGCATAGCTAAAGCAATCCTTGGGAAAAAGAAGATGGGAGGTATCACTTTCCCCAACCTCAAGCTCTACTACAGAGCAGTTGTAATTAAGACAGTGTGGTATTGGTATAGAGACAGACCCGTAGACCTGTGGAATAGAACTGAGTATCCTGAAACGCACTCACAAATATACAACCACTTAATCTTCGATAAAGGAGCAAAAAATATTAAGTGGAGCAAAGAAAGCCTCTTCAACAAATGGTGCTGGGAAAACTGGGCAGCTACATGTAAAAAAATGAACTTAGACCTCCTTCTAACGCCATGCACAAAAGTCAGATCAAAATGGATTCTAGATCTCGATATCAGACATGAATCTATAAGGTACATCGAAGAAAACAAAGGAGAAACGCTCTACGACATCGAAACGAAAAGTATCTTTAAAGACAACACACCACTGACCAAGCAAATGGAAGCAATGATAAACAAATGGGATTACATAAAATTGAAAAGCTTCTGCACCTCAAAAGAAACGGTGACCAAGATACAAAGACAATCCACAGAGTGGGAAAGAATATTCACCCAATACCCATCTGACAAGGGGTTAATATCCAGGATATATCAGGCACTGGTAGCACTCCACAAGAAGAAAACAGCCAACCCCATCAAAAAATGGGGAGAAGAAATGAACAGAAGCTTCCCAAAAGAAGAAATTCGAATGGCCAAAAAGGCATATGAAAAAGTGCTCTTCATCTTTAATCATCAGGGAGATGCAAATCAAAACAACAATGAGATACCATCTCACCCCACAGAGACTGGCACACATCCAAAACAGCAAGAACAACCGGTGCTGGCGTGGATGTGGGGAAAAAGGGACTCTCATCCACTGCTGGTGGGAGTGCCGACTGGTCCAGCCCTTTTGGAAAACAATATGTGCATTCCTCCGAAAGCTAGATATTGAGCTCCCATTTGATCCAGCAATAGCACTCCTGGGAATATACCCAAGAGACCAAAAAACACATAGCAGAAACACTATCTGTACTTCTTTATTCATCTCTGCGCTATTCACTGTAGCTAGAATCTGGAAACAACCTAAATGCCCGAGAACAGAGGACTGGCTAAAGAAACTGTGGTTCATCTACACTATGGAATACTATGCGGCTGTCGGAAAAGATGAAATTATGAAATTTACCTGCAAATGGATGGACATGGAGACTATCATGCTGAGTGAAATTAGTCAGAAGGAAAAGGACAGATATAGAATGACTGCATTCATTAATAGGATATAAATAGATACCAGTGTTTTACTAAATATGGGAAATGGTAATGGCAGATTAAAACTCACCACTGAATATACAAAAATAGACTTAAGTGATAAACTCTAAATATCTGCAGGGCTAGCCACAATGTGTAAAATAAGAGGGAGAGAGATGCAGAGACAGAGAGAGATAGAGAGAGAAAGAGAGGAAACTGGGGTACCTGCTCTTAAGGCGGCCTGGGGGGGTGGGAGGGGGAGGGGTACATTGGTGGTGGAAATGGGGCACTGGTGGAGGGATGGGTGCTGGAATACTGTATTACCAAGAACCAATTATGAACACCTTTGTAATTGTATGCTTTATGGTGGTATAATAAAAAAATTAAAAATAAATAAATTAATATAGGACTGAAGACTCTACTGTAATGCGACCAAACCCAAAATGCACAACAAAGACAAAAAAGAAAGATGGCACAAAATCCAATGACAATAATCTCTCTCAATATCAATGGTCTAAATGCACCAATTAATTGACACAGAGTGACAAAATGGATTAAAAAATTGAACCCAACATTCTGCTGTCTACAAGAAATGCATCTGAATAATCAGAACAAACACAGACTCAGAGTCAAAGGTTGGAAGACCATTATCCATGCAAACAACTCCTCCAAAAAAGGCTGGTGTGGCCATATTAGTATCAGATAATATAGACTTCAGGCTGAAAAAGGTTAGAAGGGACAACGAAGGCCACTTCTTTATTAAGGGGTATGTACACCAGGAAGAAATTACACTACTAAACATATATGCACCCAACGAGGGGTCAGCAAAATACATAAAACAACTGCTAAGAGACCTCAAAGAAGACATTGACAGTAGCACAATAATAGTTGTAGACTTCAACACTGCTCTATCAACGATGGACAGATCAACAAGACTGAAACTCACCAAGGAAATATTGGCCCTGAAGGAAGAAATGGAAATAAGAGAGCTAGTGGATATATACAGGACTCTTCATGCCAAAAAAAGCTGAATACACATTTTTCTCTAGTGCACATGGAACATTCTCCAAGATAGACCACATGCTGAGCCACAAAGCATACCTCAATAAAATTAAAAAGATAGAGATTGTGTCAGCTATCTTTTCAGACCATGATGCACTGAAAATGGAAGTTAACCGTACACAGAAATAGGGAGTCAAACCAAACACCTGGAAACTGAACAGCTCACTCCTGAACAACAAATGGGTCATAGAAGAAATCAAACAGGAAATTCAAAGATTTCTGGAAACAAATGAAAATGAAGACACCAATTATAAGAACTTGTGGGACACAGCAAAAGCCGTGTTAAGAGGGAAGTTTATAGCTCTGCAAGCATTCATCAGGAAACAAGAAAGGGCCCACATAAATAACCTGACTACACAGCTGAAGACATTAGAAAAAAGACCAACAAAAAGGAGCCCAACCCAGGCAGAAAAAAAGGAAATAATAAAACTTAGAGAGGAAATCAATGAGTTGGAAACCAAAAAAACAATCCAAAAGATTAATGAAACCAAGAGCTGGTTTTTTGAAAAAATAAACAAGATTGACAAACCATTGGCAAGACTTGTAAATACAGGGAAAGAGAAACCCAAATAAACAGAAAAAGAAATAAAAAGGGTGACATCACAACAGAAACCACAGAAATCCAAAAGATCATCAGAGATTACTTTGAGAGCCTGTATGCCGTGAAACATGAGAATCTAGAAGAAATGGATAAATTCCTGAAGTCCTATAACCTCCCACGGCTGAAACAAGAAGACCTCCAATACCTGAATAAGCCTATCACCATCGAGGAAATAGAAACAGTAATTAAAAGTCTGCCCAAACACAAAAGCCCAGGTCCAGACGGATTCCCTAGTGAACGCTACCAAACCTTTAAGGAGGACCTACTGCCAGTCCTTTTCAAGCTCTTCCAGGAAATAGAAGAAACAGAAACACTCCCAAACAGCTTCAATGAGGCACATATCACCCTGATACCCAAAACAGGGAGAGACAACACAAAGAAAGAAAACTACAGACCAATATCCCTGATGAACACGGATGCTAAGATCTTCAACAAAATACTAGCCAACAGAATCCAAAGAATCATCAAGAAGATTATACATCATGACCAAGTAGGATTCATCCCGGGAATGCAAGGATGGTTCAACATTCGCAAGTCAATCAACATAATACATCATATCAATAAAAGAAAAAAATAAAAACCATATGATCCTTTAATAAACGCAGAAAAAGCATTTGACAAGATCCAGCACCCGTTCATGATTAAAACCCTCCAGAAAATGGGAATTGAAGGGACTTTCCTCAAGATAGTTGCAGCCATCTACCAAAAGCCCACAGAAAGCATCATTCTAAATGGGGAAAAGTTGAAAGCCTTCCCCCTGAGATCAGGGACAAGACAAGGTTGCCCACTCTCACCTCTTTTATTCACTATAGTACTGGAAGTACTTGCCATGGCAATCAGAGAAGAAAAGGACATCAAGGGCATCCAGGTAGGCATGGAAGAAGTCAAGCTATCATTATTTGCAGATGACATGATCTTATACCTAGAGAACCCTAAACTCTCCCAAAAAACTCCCTAGTTACAATAGACGCATATAGTAGAGTGGCAGGATACAAAATCAACACGCAAAAAGTCAGTGGCTTCCCTATATACAAATAACGAAAGAGAAGAAAGGGATATTAAGGAAGCTATTCCATTCACAATTGTGCCACAGAAAATCACATACCTAGGAATCAACTTACCCATGTAAAGGACCTGTACAGAGAAAACTACAAGACACTGCTCCAAGAGATAAAAGAGGACACAAGGAAATGGAAACACATTCCCTGTTCATGGATGGGGAGAATCAACATTGTCAAAATGGTAATACTCCCTAGAGTTCTGTACAGATTCAATGCAGTCCCTATAAGGATACCCATGACATTCTTCAAAAGAAATTGACCAAACGCTCCTGAAATTTGTATGGAACAATAAACCCCCAAGTATAGCTAAAGCAATCCTCGGAAAAAAGAAGATGGGACGCATCACCTTACCCAACTTCAATCTGTACTACAAGGCAGTAGTAATTAAAACAGCATGGTATTGGAATAAAAACAGACCTGTGGACCTATGGAATAGAATTGAGTATCCTGACACCCAACCTCAAACACATGATCATTTAATCTTTGATAAAGGTGCAATGAGTCTAAAATGGAGTAAGGAAAGCCACTTCAACAAGTGGTGTTAGGAAAACTGGGCAGCGACATGTAAAAAAATGAATTTGGACCTGTGTCTAACACCATGCACAAAAATCAGATCAAAATGGATTAAAGATCTCAATATCAGACTTGAATCCATAAAGTACATTGAAGAAAATATAGGAAAATCCCTCCACGACATTGAAGCTAAAGGCATCTTCAAAGGTGAAACATCACCAACAAAGCAACTAGAAGAAAAGATAAACATATGGGACTAGATGAAACTAAAAAGCTTCTGCACCTCAAAAGAAACAGTCACTAAGATACAAAAAGCAGTCCACAGAATGGGAAAGAATATTCACCCAATACCCATCTGATAAGGGGTTAATATCCAGGATATATCAGGCACTGGTAGAACTTTACAAGAAGAAAACAAACAACCCCATCAAAAAATGGGGAGAAGAAATGAACAGAAACTTCAGCAAGGAAGAAATTCGAATGCCCAAAAAATATATGAAAAAATGCTCATCATCACTAATCATCAGAGAGATGCAAAGTCAAAACAACAATGAGATACCAGTTTACACTACAGAGACTGGCACGTATTCAAAAGAGCAAGAACAACAATTGCTGGTGTGGATGTGGGGAAAAGGGGACACTCATCCATTGTTGGTGGGAATGCCGGCAGGTACAGCCTTTCTGGAAAACAATATGGACATTCCGCCAAAGACTAGAAATTGAACTCCCATTTGACCCAGCCATACCACTCCTGGGAATCTACTCTGGGAAACCAAAAATATGCAGCGGAAACACCATCCCTACTTTTATGTTCATAGCAGCATTATTCACAATAGCCAGAATCTGGAAGCAACCAGAGTGCCCGAAAATCGATGACTGGATAAAGAAGCTTTGTTACATCTACACAATGCAATACTATGCAGCTGTTAGGAAAAATGAAGTTATAAAATTTGCCTATAAGTGGATGGACATGGAGAAGATTATGTTGAGCGAAATTAGCCAGAAGGAGAGAGACAGATACAGAATGACTGCATTTATTTGCATGGCATAAATATATATGTACATATTATGATACCAATATCCAAGGACAAGTGAAACATATATCAGTATGTCTTGTCAAAGGTGGAAATTATCACAAATGTGGGGGAGTCAGAGGTTAGTTAAGACAGAAAATGGAACAGTGTGCTAATAATTGTCGAGGGTACTAATGCCAACCTAGAACTGAGCATTAAATAGAGGCAAAAGGATACACATGACAACCTTTTAATGTATGTTCTGTAATACATAGTCTGTAAGGGAAGGGAAAGAGAAAGAGAGAGAAAAGGGAAAGAAATACAGAACCTGCCATGGAGGTGGGCTGGGGAAGGGGGAGGGAACCGGGGACGTTGGTGGTGTGGAGATGGGCACTGGTGGAGGGACGGGTGCTGGAACACTCTATGACCAAAACCCAAACATGAACTTTTTAATTGTATATCTTTTTATTTGTATATCTCACGGTGGTATAATATTATGCTTAAAAATAAAATAAATAAATAAATATCAAAAAAAAAGTTCTGCATATATTTTCAGTTTTGTTTTGAAATCTATTTAAGATCATTCATAAAGTTCTAAAAGTGCTTTAGTACCAACTTAGTAAAGCACACAATAATAGTGATGGTTGGATGCTCATAATATAGACATGGATACAAGTTTTGTACGTTTTACTGCAGAGCATACATAGTAGGCACTTTTATTATCTCTAGGCTTCATAAGTAGGATACTAAGACTTGAAGTTATTAAGCAACCCAACGTTATGGAATTAGTAAATGACTGGAACCAAAATTTTAGTCCAGGCTTTGATTAAAGACTATGCCCTTAGTTACTAAAATAATGTGACTATACTAGATTTCCATTGGATTTATATTCTATTACCTAATCTTCCATCCAACACATTGCACGTATTTGTAGGAGAGTATATGTAATTTGAAAGTATAGGATGTAAACACAAACAGAATGCTTCACTGTGTGTAGCTAACTGATCTCTTTGTAAATAAAAATATGTAACACCATCTAGTCACCAAGCTACTGCTCCTGACAACATGAGCAGATGGTGATCATGACTACACAACATCACATAAACATTCTAGCATAGTATAAATAAATAATAAAAGCTGTATTAGTAAAAGCTATATGGTCATCACTTGAGAATCTTCCCAAAACTTAGTGATTTATTTGATACATGAGAATATCATGTTAAATATATTTTTCTCACAGATTTTCCATATTTTCTATGTGAATATCTTCATAAACAAATGTCTGTTTTTTAATTGATGTTTTATGAGAACTCATTTGATAAACCAAACACTTATTTTATGTGACCTGGTTTCTTGTTATAGTTTGTGAAGTATGCTGTACTTTAGCCTAGATTAAGTAAAAGAAATACTGCAGACCTGCTTTCTCTGGAAATATTAAAAATATGCAATTCTAATTCTCCACTAAGGATTAGACATATTAATTCCTTACTGTTGGTTCCCTTTAAGAGATTTAAGAGATCCCTTAAAGGGATGTCTTTTACATCTTAAACGGATAGCCGATCCAAATTATGGAGACATAAAAGAATTGGAAAAGCAGTTGAGTTGTCAGTTGAGACTTTGTTATCAGCCTGGCTAGCCTGAGTGTGTTGGAGGAGCAGAGAGCCTGACAGAACAGAGAGTTAGAGGAGCAGAGAAAAGGGTTAACTGAACTTGCCAAAGGGCAGTGCTTGGTGATCATTTTAGAAAAGTATTAAGGCAGTTCTAAGCCTCTGAACTGGTTCTGTATCTACTGCTTTCAGTTAGTCAGCCACAGCTGTAAACTGACGCTTAGCCTCCACAAACAATTGGATAATAAGTATTCTAGCACCAAAATGTAAAAATAAGAATAAAAATGACCTCTTTAGAAATATCTAAGTTAATTTGATAATGGGTTACAATCAAATAGATACAAGTCACTGGTAGACCTTTTAAAGAAAAATCAACCAACCCCAATAAAAAATGGGGAGAGGAGATGAACAGAAAATTTCTTAAATAAGATATTTGAATGGACAAAAGGTATATGAAAAATGTTCTTCATTGTTAGTCATCAAGGAGATGCAAATCTAAAACAGCAATGAGATATCATCTCACACCATAGGGACTGGCATGCAT
>JAJIBD010012428.1:0-36966 GCA_021461705.1 Cryptotis parvus
TTTTTTTTTTTTTGCTTTTTTGTGTCATACCCGGCAATGCTCAGGGGTTTCTCCTGGCTCTGCACTTAGGAATTACTCCTGGCAGTGCTCGAGGGACCATATGGGATGCCGGGATTGAACCCAGGCCAGCACAGGCTGGCCGCATGCAAAGCAAACGCCTCTACCCGCTGGGCTATCGCTCTGGCCCCAGATTATTCTGTATTTCAAACAGGCATAATGATAGTATTATAAATACAAAATTCCAAGCTACTTATAACCTAAAGGAGCTAAATCATCTTCCCTGGCCTACTTCTCTATATTAAGTTTCTCCTCATTCATTTAGAACTATCGTATATTTCTTTCTCAAACAGGCAAGTTTGTATCTACTTAAAAACACTTCCCTTAATATTCATATAACTAAATAGATTTTGCCTTCTTGTCAAGTACACACATTCTATAATCACAGCAATAGTAAATTTGACATATGTTGTTACCTGCAAGGTGTGTTGTTTGCCAGAAACATTGTTAGCATTAAATAAATTATTAAATTATTAAAAATATATATATATTTCTATAAAATTCTGAGAGTCCTCATAGAAAATTTTCTCATCAATACATGAAAACTACCTACATTGGGGAAAAAATAGGTAGTGCTTTCATTGGATGATTCAGCAAAGATGGAAAGAAGTTCACTAACATAAGACTGCATGACTAGTAAGTAATGAAATTTAGTGAGATTCCAATCCACTTACTTAGACTTATTCATAACTTTATCACTTGCCAAAGATAAGAAGATGAAAAGTTTAATTTTTGGAGGGAAATAGATGTGTATTCACTTGTACCAAGTACATAATCATTATGGAACCCTTAGTAAGCATAAACTTTCACTACTCAATTCCTAGCTTAATAAACCGTAATATTTTTTGATGCTTAGCATTACTTGTATCACTTTTCTTCCCATTGTTCATTGATTTGCTAAAGTGGGCACCAGTAACATCTCCATACCTCCTGTCGCAGAGTAGCCCAAGGGCATCTGCTCATTCTAGGAACACGAAGAGCCTCAAACCATTCCTTCAGGACATGGGAATGAGGTCTATAATTGTTACTGGTTTTTGGCATATCAAATAGCCTTGGATTAAAAATGGGCACACGTTAAATAACCACAACAATTCCTGTAAAAAAGCTTATTCAAAAATTATATATACTTGTGAATTTACTCACTTATTCAACCAATAACTAATATGCTAGCACTATTATCAGTACTGTAAACAGAACAGAGAGTAAGACACTCAAAGTTTCTATTTCTCTGGCATTTATTGATGACAGGAGTTTGTCTTTTTAAAACAAAAATTTGAGTGATTATTAAAATGATTACATGTCCAATGCGATTTGGAGAGCGACCGCTGGACTAGAGCCGTTACTGACTGAATCCAGTGGGATGTCAAAGATCACATGGCTGCCCACCTACAAGATGGTCAGACTTCTTCATCAAGACCTGAATGAACTGTTTGAGGCACTTTGTATTCCTGAAGCAAGCAGATGCCATTGGGCTACACTGGCACATGATAGGGTCAAATGGAAATGTTACTGGAACCTACTGGAGCAAATCGATGAATAACGGGATGTCGAGTGATCAAGTGATTAAAATGATTACAAAAATATGGAGAACCCCAATTTCTCAGTTATAGAGTATTAAATCTTTCTTTTCAACATATGATTAAAATGTAAAGTTACTTCTTTTGAAAAAATAAAATAAGGCACTAATACTTTCATTCATAATTGAAGATACTTTATGTACATCAGACATTCTCCCAAAATTTTCTTGAGCATTTACTAACAACTAACTCTTTAAAGATATTCTAAATATTAGCCATACTTGTGAGACAATTAAGCACCATATTGTTTTCAGGATTCATATTCTTCCTGAATTGGACAATTGTCCATGCATTCTTTCATGTATTTTCTTGCCCGCTTGCTCTTCCATCATCATTTTCTATAAATACTATACATCTAAGAGACACCTCATCCAAGCATTTTGTTTGCTTGCATCTTTGTTTGGGAGCCACACCCAGCAGGGCTCAAGGTTACTCCATGTGCTGCCTGATGCCCAAAAGTGCTTAGAGGTTGTGCAATGCCAGGAATGAAACCCAGGACATGTAAAGCATGTGCTCAAGCCCTTTGAGCTATCTACTGACTCCAGGAAACATTTCCTGTTCACACTTCTATTGTTCTCTCTTGAGACTCCAGCTAAACTTGCATTATAAATTAATTTTACGTAGCTGCATGTGTTTAAGGGTTCTTTTTTCCACCTAATTTCATCTCTCCATTTATTACTGAGAGAATTTCTACTGCTTCTCTGTCTCCTTTAACAGATTTGGAGATTTAACCACGAATTCTAGTTCTAGAGAGACCCAGCCCTTAGTTACTTGTTCAACTCTAGACTGGAGAAAAGAATATTAGCTGCCAATCTTGGATTTCTTTGTGAATAAATTCTGAAATTGCTTATACAATGTGCAGATTATCACAATAATATTGATAAACATTATTTTTATTTTGATTATAATTGTTTTTCTTGATAAGATCCGTAAAATGATGAGTCTCAATAGCTAATGGGAATTGAACTTTTGTAATTATGTTTGAGTAATTTTTTCTTTCTTTATCGGGGCGCCCCCAGCAAAAAAAAAAAATCCTGGCATGAAAACCTTTGTTTGGTTTTTTGTTTGTTTGTTTGTTTGTTTGTTTGTTTGTTTGTTTGAGGTCACAACTGACAATGCTCAGAGCAGAATCCTGGGAGCTCAGGGATCACTCTTTTTTTTTTTTTGCTTTTTTGGGGTCACACCCGGCAATGCTCAGGGATTTCTCCTGGCTCTGCACTCAGGAATCACTCCTGGTAGTGCTCGGGGGACCATATGGGATGCCGGGGACGAACCCGGGCTGGCACGGGCCAGCAGCGTGCAAGGCAAACGCCCTACCCACTGGACTATCGCTCCGGCTCAGGGATCACTCTTGCTCATGGGACCGTATACAATTTCAGGGATCAAACTTGGACCTGCTCTCAGTTTATTCACTGTATTATATCATCAGCCTCCCCTTCTTTTTTTTTGTCTTTTTGAGTCACACCCGACTATGCTCAGGGGTTACTCCTGGCTCTGCACTCACAAGTTACTCCTGGAAGTGCTCAGAGAACCATATGGGATGCCGAGGATCAAACCCGGGGTCAGCCTCATGCAAGGAAAATGCCCTACCGGTTATACTATGACTCCAGCCCCTCACCAGGCCCTTTTAAGAAAACTGTACTATTGGCGGGAGGTAAGTTAGGGGAGGGAAACTGGGGACACTGGTGGTGGGAAATGTGCACTGGTGGAGGGATGGGTGCTGGAACACTGTATGACTGAAACCCAATCATGAACAGCTTTGTAATTATCTCGTGGTGATATAATAAAAAAATTTTTTTACAAAAAGAAAAAACTGTAGTATCTTACGAGTCCTCTTTAAGCACTGCAGTATAACCAATAGCAAACTGAGAGCTGCCTAATAATTTATTCTGAATCTTCAACAAGGTTTTCCTTGGAGATTGTTCCCTAAAAAACTTATTGGCCTAATTTATTTAAGATAAATAGTGTCAGGAAAGGTTTTGTGGCAAGGCCTATTTGGCTGGTGAATTTTCTTCATCTGCCAATTTAAAAATCCCTCAAAGTGGATTCCAAAACCACTATTCTTTTAGTCTTGTGAACTCTATAAAACTAGTCAACTTGTTTTCAGAGCAGTTATAAATCAAATTTTAAATCCACAGAGTGTTTTACTATTTCTTGACCAAAATTAGTATGTCTTCTAATTTTTACCTCTCATTCCTTCTCAATTATTTTACTTTCAAGACTGAATTTTTATAAGCAAAAATATTGATAGTCGCTCTTAGTAGATTCACTGTAGCAAGGTGATGTGGTTAACAATGTACTGTTACAAAATCATTCACTTGACGTGAATATCTTCATGTAAAATAAATTATTGTGAAAATTTTTAAATAATGTGATGACAATAATATATTCAGACTGAAAAAAAAAACTACAGGGCAATTATCCAAACTGGTGTTTTTCTCTTAAGGCACGAAGCAAGAATCTAGAACTCAGAATGACCCTCCAAATATCAATACAGTTTGAAATTTTATCTTTTCCCAAGATTTCAATTTCCATTTCCATCAAGTCACTCAACTCCCATATTATACAGAACATGATTCTCTACTCACCAAAGAATCAGTATGGCTAATGTGGAATTAAACACAATACCCACGTCTGGTATTGCCAAAAAAAGTTTGCCAGATTAATTAGTTTTATTCTCACTCAAATCAAATGCCCTTTTTTTTTGCTTTTTTTTTTTGGGGGGGGGGTCACTCCTTGTGGCGCTTAGGGGTTACTCCTGGCTCTGCACTCAGGAATTACTCCCTGGTGGTGCTCGCCGATGGGATACTGGGATTGAACCCGGCCGGCACAGGCCGCCGCTGCAAGGCAAATGCCCTACCGCTGGGCTATCGCTCCGCCCCTCAAATGCCTTCTTTAAGACCATCTTTAACCTGGCATGGCACATAAACTAGGGTTTCAAAACAGTGGACACTTGAAAGATGAATTACAAAGCCATTTTGCATAAGTAGAATTGTACTCTACCCATGGAAAAGTGTAAAACACAGAATAAATAACAGAAATCAAACCAGGATCAAGACACTATTTAATTCTATTATCTGCTTCATTTTAATTGATTTTTGGACTTAATATTGTAATATAATCAGGACAGCATTTAACAAAACTAGTATATATTCTTCAGTTATATTGGCTCAATATTTTAATTGTTTTAAAATTACTTCCCCACACTCTGAGCAAAAACGAAACACCTCCCTCTTTATGTATAGTTCCGATAACACCCCTGACTTACATCAATAATATTAAAAAATTACCCATCTTTGACATTGCATTTAAAATTACTTCCCTCTATTCTTTAATCATTTCATTCCACACTTTAAGCGCTAGCACAAATGCACACATTTTATATAACAAAGTGACACTTCTAAAGGTCATCTTAGAAGAAATTGTTGTTGCTGTTTCTTTGTTTTTTTAGTACCAAGGCATCTACTTTCAGTGAGTATGTGTGTTTGTGTGTTTTTGTTTGGTTTTAGGGCCACGTCTGACTGCTCAGGGTTACTACTGGCTCTGTGCTCGGGATCAGTCCTGGAAGTGCTCCAGGGATGATATCCAGTGTGGGAGGATCAAACCTGGGTTAGCCATGTGAAATCAAGTACCCTACCCTCAGTGGAGTACCACTGCTCCATTCATAGTGAACACATTTCTTATTTTATTTTTAAATAATTAAAATTTTGCACCATTCCGGTTTTATCAGCTGTTTTTCACACATTCAGTTCATTGAGTATTATTTTGCAAGCTTCATGTCCAGAAATATACAAGGAATCACTGACTCTCTTTCTCTCTCTCTCTGTCTCTCTCTCTCACACACACACACACACAAGAGTAAGGCACAAATATGTCTAATAATAAACCACTGAAATATTTTTTAGTTGCAAATATTTTATCTTGAAAATAAAACATTTTTGTGGATATTTTGCTAACGAACTGTCCTCAAGAAAGAGGCCTAAAGCTCAGCAAACAGAAGAACTGCATCCTGTTCTTGGTTGCGGTGTGTCATTGGACCTCTCTACAATTATGTCAAACATGGACTGCTATTCTTCCCACCTTGTTTATTTCCCCACATCCTCCATGAGAATAGAAGGCATGCAGTATGAACAGAACACCCAAACAACAAGGACTCCACCTCTCATGAGCCAGAGAGAAGTCAGCCTCGCCCCAAAGAGCCACATTTTTCAGTTCTTGTCTTCAAATATTTTGCTCTTTTCTTGTTTAGCATTTGCTATCTTTTGGTTGTCTGCATGACCATCATTGCCAAAGATCCCGCTCTGCATGTTTCTTCTTCAAATTAATCCAAGCCAATGACACCATGCTAACATTTATCACTTTGTTCAAACTCTATCTCACCGGGAAGTTGGAATTTATTAGGGATTTAAAGTTCCAACCAAATATTGACGCAGCTGTTCCTGAAATTTTAGGGTTTGTTAAACTTGTGTGTTTTGGAGGATGAACGTTGCCGGTGCTCAGTTTTCTACTTCTGCTTTTCTTCCATATAGCAATACAATTTTTTTAGCTTTTATTTAAATGGAGATAGTACATCCTTTTTTTTTTAGCATGATAAGAATATTAACAAAAAATAGCTTCTTGTGCAGCCTGGAATCCACTGACTGAGTTTATCAGAAAATTTGTTGTGCAGCTTGGTAGTGCTGAACATAAAGAAGTATTAAGCAAATAATAAAAGAAATAACTAACAGAATTTACTGCATTCAGAAGTAGGTATAATACGACTCCATGCATTATAATTCTTGGGGGGGTAATTAAACAAGATAACTTTGTAACCTTGTTTACATCAGAACATTGATGCAAACAGTAACAAATTAAATATTTGAAAGCAGTACTGCACATGAATTAAAGAATATTTCCCATGCTTCGATCACACATTGAGAGTTTTTTCTTACAAAGCACTGTGACCCAGTGACTACTAAGAAACAGTGAATATAAAGAGTTCAAAAGATAGGAGACAGAGACAGAGACAGAGAGAGAGAGAGTACAGCAGGTAAGGCGCTTGTCTTGAATTTATGTCAACCCAGATTCAATGCCTGGCACTTTATATATCCTGAGCATTGACAGGAATGATCCCTGAACACAGAGTCAGCCAAAAATAAGTTACAGGCACAAACCAAGCCGTGCCCCCCCATCCTCAACAACAAAAAAAAATTCAAAGAAGAGAGTATGTGCTCAAAACAACTTCAAATATATATATACTTCATACATAGAATTTATACCTTAACTTTCTATTTTATAAAATGTTCCATATTTTAAAATAGTTTTTAATGCTAGTTTAATACACCATCTGGGGGCTGGAGAAATAGTATAGTGGGTAGCACTTGCCTTGTACATAGCCAACCTAGTTTCTGTCCCTGGCATCCCATGCAGTCCCCTGAGCACTGCCAGGAGTAAGTTCTGTGCTGCAGACCTAGGAGTAAATCCTGAGCATTGCTGGGTGAGTGGCCTCCCAAAATAAAATAAAGTTAATATTTGGGAGATCCAGGGCCAGAGAGATAGTACAGCAGATAGGGTGCTTGCCTTGCATGTGGCCAACCTGGGTTCAATTCCCTGCATCCCATATACTCCCCGAGCACCAAGAGTAATTCCTCTTATTTTTTTGCTTTTTAGGTCACACCCAGAAATGCTCAGGGGTTACCCCTGGCTCTGTACTCAGGAATTACTCCTGGTAGTCTTGGGGGAACATATGGAATGCCGGGGATCGAACCTGGGTCAGCTGCACGCAAGTCAAACGCCCTACCCGGTGTGCTATCGCTCAGGCCCCCAAGAGTAATTCCTGAGTGCAGAGTCAGGAGCAACCCCTGAACATTGCTGGGTGTGGCCCCCAAAAATATATAAATTTATATATATATACATATAGGTTTTATAAAACCTATGTCATTCCCATGACATATAGGTTTTTATATATATATATGTATATATATATATATATATATATATATATATACATATACACACACACACACACACACACACACATGCACACACGAAAGATCCTGGTCATTTATCTTTTCATTTATCTCTTCTCTACCTTGCAACTTCTCCTAAGAACTTAATGAAATCTATTAATTCTATAGATCCTCAATAATAAAAACAAATAAAAATAAAAACAATAATATATTTAACCAAATAAGGTGGCATCAACTTCTTCTGGGACCATTTTAGAGTGAGTAGGTGGGTCTGTAAATATGAACCCATCACTGAGCAGGACTACCTAGGCTTCAAAAAAAACTACAGAAAAGAAAAAATTGTAAGAACAAGATAGCTTAAAACATTATATATAAACATAAAATGAGTTATGTTTGGATTCTAAATTTGCAATGAATTTACAATCCA
Organism: Cryptotis parvus; assembly: GCA_021461705.1. NCBI lineage: Eukaryota > Metazoa > Chordata > Mammalia > Eulipotyphla > Soricidae > Cryptotis > Cryptotis parvus. The sequence goes on from JAJIBD010012428.1 coordinate 8,010, forward strand.
ACCTGCTTCAAAAATTCCTCTTTATAAGATGTACAATTATGCGAGATGTTACAGTATTCCAAAGACACTCAAATAGCCATCAAATGGGCACCACTAGTACCCATCTTAAAAGACGGTTTTAAATATATACATGAATTCGGTACTGAGGTTCAGCACCAATACCACTTCATAGAACCAGGCACCCCAGTTTCAACCTACAACTCCCCAAACGGTTTCCCTTTCTACACCACTGCAACTGACAGTCCTGCCAGACTGCACAAAACCATACAGTGGTTTTGTCTGATGTGGAAATTAAGTCCACGAAGGCCTAGGGAGGTACCACCAAATTCATGCCAGGATAAAGAGCTAAGTCAGTTAGGCTACAATGTCGGTGCCTTGGATCAATGCATCACTTTACTCCCATTTTCTAGCTTCTTGAACAAAAAAATAATGTCTTTTAGGTTGTCTTTTCATGGTCTCTTTTGATTATCACTGTAAAGTACTACTTTGTATAAAGTAATGATAGTACACCTGAAGACATCATTCTGGTAGCTTTTTAAAAAAAAAATCTCATTTTTTCCAAAACTTTGGCTGCCTGGTGATGAACAGGCTATAGAGCGAGAATGTGGAGGGCTGCAGAGAATTCAATAATACCTACCTGCATTCTTGTCCTGATACTATCAGCAAATAGTTGCATCCTCTTTGGTAAATCATCATCACTTTCCCACACTGGCTCTCTAAACCTCATAGCAGTGTCAGGGGAACCACATGAAATTTCTTGTGTTTTGAGTCAATTCTAGCCATGCTCGGGGCTTACTCCTAGCTCTGTGCTCAGGGATCTCTCCTAGGCATGCTCAGGGCACTGTAGGGGGTGCTGAGGATTGAACTCAAGTCATCCACGTGAGAGGCGCGAGCCCTACTTGGTGTGCTGTTGCTCCAGCCCAACCACACAAAATTTTTACAGAAAATGCTTCATGGACTTAATAAACTGAGCAATCAAAATTAATAAAAAATAACTGTTTTATTCCTTTTAACCCAGAGAGGATACTGTTGAGAAATATTATGTTCCCCCAAAGAGATTTTCAAAAAAAAAATTTTCTACATCTCTGAAATGCTTTCTAAAACATTTATAACAAATTATCCATCTATAATTATATAACTAATCTATATTTAATTATAAATCTAAACACTGTTCAGAATCATTTTATACTAACTCAACAACAGGAAATAGATCTTGAAAAACACAGCATGGAATGGGGCAAGTAGACTCAGTCTAAGATTTTCATTCTCGAAGAGAAGCACTAACAAGTGTCATTTTAAAATCAAGTAGAAGTATCCTGTTTCAAGAGAGAAATTTGTTTTCTGGGGACAAGGAGAGTGGATCACACCATGCAGTGCCCCTCACTCAATGCCCATAAGTTACACCTAATGGTGCTTCGAGAATGTATGTGGTGCCAGGGATTCTAACTAGACTCAGTGGGAGGTAAAGCAAGTGTCTTCACACCTGAAACATTTTCGGGCCTCTCTATGGAGAACGTTTATTTCTTTTCAAGAAAACTTTGAAATCTGGGCCCGGAGCGATAGCCCAACAGGTAGGGCGTTTGCCTTGCACATGGCCGGCCTGTGCCGGCCTGGGTTCGATCCCGGCACCCCATATGGTCCCCTGAGCACTGCCAGGAATAATTTCTGAGTGCAGAGCCAGGAGTAGCCCCTGAGCATTGCCGGGTGTGACCTAAAAAATTTTTTTTTAAAATTTTGAAATCATGAATCAATAAATAAAAATGTATTTTTGTTTATCGCATCTTGCCTCTGAGAGTTTGGCATCAATGAATGCAAAAAAGCAAACTTCACATTATCCAAATTTTAAAAGATAAAATAAAAACAACTACTAATTTTTCCATGGTATTATATAATGCATGTAACTCATAAAGATGCACCCAGTACAATGCAGAATCAACTTTCTGATTCATCATATGCTAATAGACCAGTTTTGTGATTACATACAAATCTCTGATAAAATACTGTAATACAGGTATAAATAAAACACCTAGTTCTTTTTCTGGAAAAAAAGTTAAGACTACTTGGGGCCGGAGCGATAGCCTAGCGGGTAGGCGTTTGCCTTGCATGCGGCCTGCCCGAGTTCGATCCCCGGTATCCCATATGGTCCCCTGAGCACCGCCAGGAGTAATTCCTGAGTGCAGAGCCAGGAATAACCCCTGAGCATTGCTGGGTGTGACCCAAAAAGCAAAAAAGAAAAAAAGTTAAGACTACAGTGTGTTACTTATATAGCTGCTTCAAATGATACATTTTATATAAGCTGCTTCAAATGATGAATTTTACTTTCTTTTCATAATTGTTTTGAAGGAGATTGTTTTGTTGGCCACACCCACCTCATCTCACAGCTTCCTCCTGTCTCTGTGCTCTGACTTCTGGTGTGGTTTGGGGAGTTAGTAGTGCAAGAGACGAAAGTGGGTCAGCAATGCAACAAGCAAGCACATTATACCCTATACTAGCTCTCTGACCTGGATTTTCTTTTTTCCTACTTTGAAGTCAATATGGTAAGATACCAAAATGATTTAATCTATGAACAAGAGAGCTATAATAAGAACTTCAATTTCTTTTTATCCTAGGAAATTAACATATCCCTAACTGAAAATAATGCTACTTTTACAAATTTTAAAGTTAACATTAACAAAGGAAAAGAAAATTTTGGCACTAACATTTACTTTTTTTTTAAATCCTATCTTTCCTTCCCCCAAAAAAAGATAATTTTTGAGTATAAGATACAAAGATACAAATGTTAAACATTGCAGAGTAATACTTATCCTTCTCTTGGCAAAAGTACTTTAACATCTTGAAAATGCATTTGAGTTTATTTTACTATATTGACTCCTTTCGTCAAATCTAAAAAAGGGTTATACATAATCCACTAAATGCACATAATTTTGGAAACATTGCTTAGTGAATTTCTACACTATGTAACATATTCAATTAAGGGTAAAAGACTTTTAAATAATCTTCAGGGAAAGCTACCTGCCAAACAACACAATGTTCGTGGTAAGAAAAATTATCTCTGGGATTTATAATTTCAAATCAAAATAAATCATCAACTATTAAAAAAGAATGATTTCTGTGTCAAATAGAAATGTTAACATCATGAAAAGCTTGTTCCTAACTAGAAATCATTTAAAAAGCATCCCAGGGTATTGCAACTTGATCTGAGCCATAACTTAAAATTCTCAGAGCCACCTGAGAGCTACCTTAACAATCTATTTGGAGTACAGAAAAAAGTGAAGTGAATAATATCACATGAAGATAAGATAAGGACTCTGATGTTCTAAACTCCTGATACCTTGCCAAACACAGCTCATCATCCAAGAAGGGGCATAAATTTGAAAGAGGCATAAATATCCTCAGTAGACGAGAGGATATGATCCTATCTCTTCAAATATTAATGTGAAAGACTTTTGGCTAAGTACAAGGACTATTTTCCCCTGGAGAAGCCACAGCTGTGAGAGTTGACCTCAGCCTTTTAAGACCAAAAGATTCTGTCTGGGAAAATGACTTACTGATTATCAGAGTTAGCCAGAATAAAAGGTCTCAGTCTTCCAAACTTCACTGAACAACTAACTGCCCTCTTTTAGAATTCTTATGTATCAAGTAATACTGCCTTGTTTGCGTAACTCCAGAAAGGGACATTCATAGAGAATATGAGAACGTCTCCTCTTTAGAATTCTGAATCACCATCATCATTAAAACTTTCTTGCTTCCTTGCTAAGATCCTGATTATAGAATCTTGACTTACTTTTATATGATTTACTTATTATAGATACACTGCCCAGATCAAGAGCTGCAGCTCTTATAAATCACAACTCCAGTCTTTAGTGTTTTGTTTTGTTTTTGTTTTTTTTAGTTTTTTGCTTTTTTGGGTCACACCTGACAACTCCAGTCTTTAAAAAAAAAAGTTTTTGCTTAAAGGAAAAGAAATTTCTGTTTTACGCCTATGGAAAGCAAAAATCTACCTCTATTATCTGCCTTTAATTACTCATCTATAGAGAAGGAGCAATTATACAACTCTTTTAGCTATTCTATAAAGTTATGATGATCACCAAAGAAAAAAAGCCAGAGTTCTACATTTTTAGTCTTAGATAAAGGTAGAACTGAGAATTATTATTTAGAGAACCGTATGCCAAGGAGCTTAAGTTATTATGCTAATAGGGCTGGAGAGAATACACCAGGCAGGGCACTTGTTTTGCACATGGCCCACCCAAGTTCAATACCCAACATCATGTATGGTCTCCTAAGCTCAACCAGGAGTGATTCTCAAGCAGAGACAGAAATCAAGCATAGGTTGTAGCCAAAAAAAAACAAAGAAAAAAAAAGAAATTGCTAATAGTAATGGATTTCCAGATACACGGGGTAGAGCTGCTACCAGATAATGCTATCAGAGCAGATCATGAGGCACCCGGGGGAAGGGGCTAGCCCTGGCCCACCATCCCAATAGAGCCTTGCAAGAAGCCAGAGGAACCCCCGCACCATGAGGGCAGTCATTTTCAACATTCAGACTCCACAGTTTGTCAGAGCTCCACCCAGAGAAAAGCCAATGTCTCCCGGTTCATCAGTAAGTGCACGAACTGAGAGCCTACTACCAAGAGCATACTACCTGCATGGCAGAGCCTGGCAAGCCACCCATGTTGTATCTGATATGCCAAAAACCAGTAACAATTATAGACCTCATTCCCATGACCTGAATGAATGGTTTGAAGCTCTTCATGTTCCTGGAGTGAGCAGATGCCCTTGGGCTACACTAGCATGCTATGGAGATGTTATTGGTGCCCACTTGAGCAACGGAAAGACAAAGGATGCAAGTGATACAAGTAATGGATTTGTTTGTTTATTTGTTTGTTTGTTTTTTAAAAAGGCAGATGGAATTAGGGTTATAACTGAGAGACAGGAATTTATTCATGTTCACTGGATGCCAGGCAGGCCCCGGCACCACAGGTGTGGCTTTGGGCTTTTGTTCCACCAAGGAGTACCGCACTCACGGGCTAAAGACTGAACCAGCCAGTGTTACCAGGAGTAACCCCTGATCAAAACTTGGGAGATTCCTCTCCAAAAAGAAAAAATAGTAGACTTTATAAAAGCAACCTCTCTAACTCTGATTTTAAAATAGCCAAAGGGTAAGAAAAGAGAACACAGATATCCTACCAAAATTTACCAAATGATATTTGAATTCAACCAAGACCAGAAGTACATGGACCAAGAAGATAGTCACAATGCCCCTGAAACTTAAAAAAAAAAGACTCAGAACAAGTTATTTAATTACCATTACTGATTTTTCTGAGCTTATGCAGTTATACTCCATATATTATAATTCTGCTATATGTGTAAAACTCTTTATAAAACCAATATGTCTGTTATATCTAGTTTCATCAAATCCATGTTCCTAAAGTTATCATCTTACTGACCCCATACACTCACAAAGTGGTCACAGATTTAAAGCCGAGATTATTCTAAAGTGTTAAATGAGTTAGATCGAAATGCAATCCATCTGACTGCTGTTCTTTGTCAATAGGAGCTCCAGAGGACACCTAGAGCCCCCTGCTTCTCACCATGGTCAATAGGAGGGCTGCTTTGTTCTATAAACACTGTTGCTTCTGGATGACTTTCAGGGAAAGGCCAAAAAGAAAATAAATTATAGTAGGTTATCCAAGAGGGAGAGAAGGCATGGTTAACAACCAGGACAGATTCTCCCTAAGCTTCTGTTCCAAGAAAAAGAATAGGCGGACAGGGAGGTGTAGGGGGCTGGGGTTTAGAGGCCAGGAGTATGACTCTCCTAATATAGGCCAATTCATTTATGAAACAGATTGGCAGAATGGAGAAGTATGCGTAATAGCAGAATCCTCTAAAATATTTCAGAGATAGTCATGGAGCTATAGTGAAATGAATATTCCCATGAGGAAATTTAATACTTTTTTAAAAAGTGAATGAAGATTCACTGCTCTTATTTGTATCCAGCTTATGCGAAATGCTGCTATAAAAATTAACACAATAAAACTTCCTTATTCATCTTTACAATTTTTTTTAATTCTAAGATGGAATAAATCATCTTTAATAGTCCAAATCCAGAAATTTCATTGAGAATATATATCATCAGCTTTTGTATTTACTGTGGGGAATAGTCCTTTAAAAAAGTATATCTACAACCAAAATTTGTGAAGTAAAATCTGACTTTCAAGAGTTAAAATTTGTATTAAGGCGTGGGGGTGTAGAACAGTTAAGCCACACACAGTGGTGCTCAGGCCTTACTCCTGGCTCGTGCTCAGGGCAGGCTGTGTGCAAGGCAAACACTTAATCTCTTTACCATCTCTCTGGCTCAAGAATTACAATTTTAAACTGGATCTGAAGAATTTCTCAACTGCTGTCTCCCTTCATTTGTCAGTCCTCTCTGAGTTACACAGTGGCACTGAATGGTCTTATGTAAGATGCGCCCAGCCCTTCGGGGCAACTTGCATCAAATGACTGGTCAAAGTAGTGATACAGAGACCTAGACCCGCACTTCAATTAGTTACAGCTTCAGAGAGCCGTTCACAGGACTGTGGAAGCCTTGTCCTGATGGCATATTCGCCCAAGTTCTTCCACCAAACCTGCTTTTTTAAAAAATATTTTACTATACCACTGTGAGATATACAATTACAAAGATGTTCATGTTTGGATTTCAGCCATACAGTGTTCCAGCACCCATCCCTCCACCAGTGCCCATTTTCCACCACCAACATCCCCAATTCCCTCCCCACTCCCTAGCCTGCCTCTATGGCAGGTTCTTTATCTCTTTTCTCTCTTTCTCTCTCTCTCTCTCTCTCTCTCTCTCATTCTCTCTTCCTTCTCTTAAACATTGTGGATTGCAATACATACATTTAAAGGTTATCATGTGTTTTTTTTGCCTATATTCATTGCTCAGTTCTAGGCTATTATTATCATTTCGACAATTATTAGCATTCTGTTCCCTTCTCTGTCTTACTTAACCTCTGACTCCCGCATGCCAAACCTGCTTTCTTCTCTTTCCTGCAGGCTAGCAATCAATCCCAAGAATTCTGATCAACAGACATCCTTCATACTAATCTTGCTTCCTGGGAAACCAATTTACAACAATCATAGGTAAATCAGAGTTACACACACACACACACACACACATGACTATATATACACATATATTAATTTTTAAAAACCAAGCACAATAAAATCTATTTAGATCTCTATTTTAAAAGCAATCAATGAACATCAGCTTATTTTCATTACTGTCATAAATTCAGAAGGCTTCAAAGTCTATATTTCAAAAGAAAGTTTTAAGTAAGGCTGACAATCATTTGGGCGCAGAAATATGGCTCAGTGACTTAAGGTGCTTGTGCAGCAAACATAAAACCATTAGTTAATTTCCTCATATACCAACAAGACTAATGAAGAATTGGAGAAAAAAAACTTAAGATCATGTTTTTTCTGGTTTTGTTTTAGTTTTTGGTTAAAGGAGTCACTTCCAGTGGTGCACAGGTATCCATGAAGAGATGAACCCAGGTCCAGGCATATGCAAGATCACCTAAAATTTTAGAGTTGGTTCTACTTAGTATGTCTGTTTTGTCTCCTTATTCTAATTTGCATATTTCTCCACAGCAAATATGATTATCTGAAATCAATTTGTATATCTGTGTGAAAGAGTTACTAACCATTTTTGCTTATTTAAGCCATCAGGATTCCTTTTGGATCCTGATATTATTAAAAGCTTATCTACTTTTACAATGCAAAAAATGATCAGCTCAATTGGCCTGGAACTGATTAGTCTTAAAGATTTTTTTATAATTTGTTGTGCCATATTTGGGTAACCCAATTAATGCTCAACCTAATTTCAAGCATAAAAATATTGAATTTGTTAGTTAAGACAACAACATCAGTACAGGGACTTAAACATAACCCTTGGGGAATAACAGGGACAAGCTTTTCTGCTCGCTTTTAATTTCCTTTTATTACATCAGGTCCTCAAGGCTTTTGAGAACATGCCATTACCCACATGCTCTGTGACCCATGCTTGCTTTGCTTATTTTGTGATTCCTATTTTCTTCCCATTAAAATGGTTAATCCCATACCCTTCCTATCACATTGCTAAGTGTCACTGCATTCTGTCATGTGACTTTCTTGAAAAGTTAGACATATCATTGTAGATTACCAAACAAATTGGAAAGATATACTTCCCTCTCCACTCCCGAAAAGTGTATGTAGAGCACATAGTCGAATAAACTATCTCTAAATAACCAAGAGGGATGATTTGGCTCCTATTCAAACCCTATTTTGAGAATGATGATATTAGCGAATAAATTACTTTTAAGTACCCCAATTAATTTTATTTAAAAAAATTGTTTTCCTTCGTTTTTTACTCTTTTAGGAGGTTTTACTTTATAAATTCTCTTCTCGGAGGAAGCTGGAAGAAGCAGATAACCAAAAAAACAGAATCAAAGAATATCAATCATCTGTATCATTTATATTTTTTCCTGTGGCTGGCATAACAAAAGTACCACAAACTGGTTGTGTAAAACAGCTGAAATGTACTGCCTTGCAGGTAGGAGTGTTCAAATCAAGATCAAAGTTGAGTTCCATGCCACTTCACTATGACTGACTTTATTTTAGCCTAATTAATAATATCTGCAATGACCTCATTTATAATAGCATTTTAAATTACTGTTCAGAAAATATGGTTACGAGAGTTTATATATATGCACAAAGTTACTGTATGCCATCACCACCAAAGTGCCTATAACACTCAAGCACTATCCTTAGAGCACCTCTGGTCCATCTCTATTTCTCACCACTCCTCACTGTTTGTTAAACTGTTTAATTCAAGGCCAGTGGTCTGTCATTGTTTGATATGGTCGATTCTCTTGTTTTATGGCTCTATATTATATTCCACAGGTAACTGAGGTCATCAGTTTTCTCCCTCTGCCTATTTTGTGTAACATGATGCCCTCTAGATCCATCCACACGGCAGAGAGAACAAGATTTTACCTTTTCTTACAACTGCATCATATTCCATGAAATATATATATATATAATATAATATAATATAATATAATATAATATAATATAAATAATGTAATGTAATGTAACATAACGTAACATAACATAATATAAAATATAATATATACATATATGCATACGTATACGTATACTTATATATTTTATGTATACATATATAATAGATGTATGCATAATAGTATATAATATGATACATAGCATAATATATATATTACAATTTCTTTATCCATTTCTTTCTCACTAAGCATTTGGATTATTTTCATATCCTGGCTATTGCATTTAGTGCTGCAATAAACACAGGTCTGCAAATATCTTTCATATTCATATATTTGTGTTTTGGGGGTATATACCAGGAAGTGGAATTGCTGGATAATAAGGAAGTTCTATTTTCACTTTTTGAGAAATCTCCATACTGATTACCATTGAGGCTGAACCATTTTTCAAAAAATTTTTCACCAGTTTACACCACCAAAAGCAGGGATTGGAAGGCCTATAACACAATACCTTCTGAAGTACTGACTAGTAACTATTTAGAGCATCATCTTAATAAGCACTGTTAAGTTTTTGTTCCTATTAATTATCAAATAAATATAGAGAAACTAAATTTTTATGTAAGGAAAAGCAATAATGGAAGTCAGTTTATATTCTAGCTATTTAGCAATTTTACTGATTCAAAAATTTTTTTGTTTGCCCCCACTGTACTTGAAATTTCATCAGTAGAACATTTATAAAGGAAATAGTATGTTTAATAATTGATAATTATTGATCTCATCATAGGTGATACAAGTGGATCTGAATTAAAATATTTAATAAAATGATATTCTAATGATATTCTAATTTCCCTTAGTGTTAAGGGAAAAACCCTACACTGTTAGTCTGAATTTCAGTACAACAGCTATAAAACTGATATTTTTTTCTTTTTTGGGTCACACCCGGCGATGCTCAGGGGTTTCTCCTGGCTCTGCACTCAGGAATCACTCCTGGCGGTGCTCGGGGACCATATGGGATGCCGGGGATCGAACCTGGGCCGGCAAAGGCCGGCTGCGTGCAAGGCAAACGCCCTACCTGCTGGGCTATAGCTCCGGCCCCAAAACTGATTTTTATCTATGTAATATATACCTACATATTGTATCCAGCTAACCTTAAGTAGAAAAAATTATGTTTACTCTCTTTTACACATACTTTAACTTAAAATATACCTTATAGATAAGCTATTCCCTCATACCTCATTCACTATATAACTAGTGGCTTAATATTACATCTTAAAAGTTTTATCATTCTACATTCAGTGCAGGACTAGATTTGCATACTTCCTATATGGTTACAATATGCCTTTCAAATTAAAGTTTTAAATGTCTGACAGGTTGACAGTGAAGTCATTGTAAACTTCAGATCCACGGTTAGGTCAGGCCGACCTGATGTCTGAGGGATGAACAGAAGAGAAGTCGGCAGCAAGAATAGGTTTCGCACTCTCCCAGTATGTAAACCCGTCAGCAGTTTTATAGTGCGACATTTATAGCCTCAAAGGGTGGTTAAGAAGTGGACATCAATAACTCGATTGATGTGTAGCTCATGTGGATTAAGCTCATGGATCATCCTAGAAATTTCCAATGTGGTTTGTTGGTTAGTCTTTTAGTCCAAACAAAAAGTATAGATGACCATAGCCTGCTATATACAGAAAAGCCTACTAACATGTTGGAGCAACACTTAAAAACTTAAATACACTTAAAAACTCTATCTAAGGTATGGTGCTTATCTACAGATAGTTATCTAAGACTCGAGACCACAGAGAAAATGACATAATCTGACATAATGCAAAGCTGTACAAAAAACATTTTAAGATAGTTGCACTAAATGTGACATGCAAACCAGCCCTACCACTGTTTCAGCTACCTACTTTCTACCAAAGTAGGTCACCAAAGGATCTTCAAAACTCTGCTTTCTTACTAGTGATTGCAATCAAGTTACTTAATTTATCTAAGTATCAGTCTTCGCATCAGAAAAGTGGTAAAAACTGTTTTAGAGGTAAAAACAGAGTGGTTTCATTAGATCCGATACCACAGCTTCCAATCTTCATTAGGTCCCCAAACTCCTACTAGCTGGCAGGGGAAGTTACAAAAGCTTTCTAGTTTTATATTTTAATTTGAATGACCATCATTTTAAAATAATAAATATAAGAAGGAGAAATAAACGTATGAAGTGAATTAAAATCTTAAAACAAAACGCAGCTGTGCAGGGCCAGAGCCTGCTTTCCCACTTGTCTTCTAGGTCACCTTGTCCACAAACAGAACTGCCTGAACAGTTACAGCCTAATGAGAAACCAACAGGGGTGACATGGAACAAATGTGTCTGTCATCACCAGGAGCAGCCCTGAATCCCCGAGCATCACAGGCTTGACTCTGCGGGCCCCAGCACAACCAGGGTGTCCTGGGTAACAACCCCAAGCACCCCCGCCCCACAACACACACATCCACACACAGGACACAAACAGTACCCCAGTCTCAAGTCTGCAATGAACGGCTACCCAGGTTAGCCAAGAATCACTGGTGGGGCCCAGGGCTCCTGAGCATGGCCTGGGAGCCCCAATCAATCAGTCAGTCAGTCAATCAACATGAAGTGGTTTTTTGTAGGCTAGGGAGAGAGTTCCAAGAGCTAGAGGCTCTGCCTTGCATACCAGAATCTGGGTTCAAAACCCTGCCCTGCATGGTCCCTGGAGAACGCTCTGGAGCAACCTCTGAGCACTGCTAGGAACAGTCTGAAAAGGCACACAAGTAAAATTATTTTAACTTATGCCTAGTGAAGGCCAAATAACGCTGTACAATCCGAAGTTTCCCAACAGTGTGAAATCTGCCAGCGCCTTAGACATACATACCCTGAGAAAGCTTTGTGACTCAAAACTTTGTACACTGTGGGGCTGGAGCAGTAGTCCAGAGGGTACGGTGTTTACCTTGCACTCAGCCGACTGGGGGCATCCCATATGGTCCCCCTGAACACCGCCAGGAGTAATTCCTGAGTGCAGAGTCAGGAGTAACCCCTGTGCATGACCGGCTGTGACCCCCCCACCCCTAAAAAAAACCTTTTGTACGCTGAGACGGCAGCTTCACTTTCAATTACAGTTTTTACCTTCAGAGTACAGTCAAGCAACTTGTATTGTTTTGTATATTTTTGTCATGAAATTTATATTTTAAGAGATGGAGTCACAGTACAGTGGGTAGGGCATTGCCTTGTACATGGTCAACTGGGGTTCGATCCCCAGCACCCATATGGTCCCCAGGGGTCAAATACCAGGGGTGGTCTTTGAGCTAGGAGTGAGTCCTGAGCAATGCCAGGCATGCCTCAAGCCCCCTCCCCACCCCTCCAAAAAAATGAAATTTTTATTTTATTTTGGTTTTCTTTCAGTAAGAGCTACAACCATAAGGAAAGCACTTTGCATTACTTCATCTAGTACATATTTAAATAACTCCTAATATAAATGATAATACTTACATTACTATTATATTTATTATATAATAATAAAATATAGTATTAGGCAGTCTGAGACATTTTTTTGAAAATTTTTTTTTTCTTTTTTCCTTTTTTCCTGAGCACACCTTACTCGTGGCTCTGCACTCAGAAATCACTCCTGATGGTGCTTGGGGGACTATATGGGATGCTGGGGATTGAACCCAGGTCGACTGCATGCAAGGCAAGTGCTCTACCCACTGTATTTTCTCTACGGTCCCCTGACTTAATACTTTTAAAGATGAGTTTGTACATTTCTCTTTTTTGAAACTGTTCTACACACAGCTCAACCCAAGATACAGCTGCAAAATCTAGCATCTATCCTTTCCCTGTGCGTAACTATTATTACAGAAGCATCTGGCATTTGACTTGGTTGGTTTGATTTTCCAGTCCATAGAAATAGCAGAGAGTGAGGAAGCACCACCTGAAATTATTTTTCATTTCAATTTCCAGACTTCAGGAACACAAGTGGTCAATGGACTTAGAAACATTGTATTGTTGTTGTCTTTCCAATAAAAAAAAGTCACCTAGTGACGACTCTTGGAATTTTATTACTATTAAACACATTTTTTCAGTTTGATGAAGAGAACAGAATGAAAGGTGCTGAAAAGAACTCTCAAAAAATTTGGAACCAGTTTCTCAAAAACAGAAGTAATTAAAGCCTAGAAGATTACAAAGCAATTCTAGCCCTCCCAAACAATTCTAAAAGTAGAAGTAGGTAGGATGTTACTGAAAACAAATGACTTACTTGCATTTATTTTTTAATAACCTGTCTCATAAATAATTTGAAACAAGTATCACTAATAATGAAAAGGTGAAAAAATGAACATGTTTTGGTATAGAGAGGTCACCTACAGAGATATCAATGGGTGCTATGACATCCTTAAAAAGTGTTTTTAAATTATTTGAATTGGTTAGGATTCCTCCTGACTAAACGGTTCATAAGAGGAATTCTATCACTGGATCAAAGACAAAAGGAGAAAATAAGGAGGAAAGGTATTGAAAGGGTCACTTGGCCAGATCTCAATGAGCTGGTGAAAACCAGAATAGATCAGAGGATGAATGAATCTAATTAAGAACTGCAGGATAGAAGCAGAGGGGTTCTTTCAGAGCCAGCAAACGGATGGCTAGCAAAGGGCTAATAAGCAGAGGCAGAGTTAATATCCTAACACAAGTTAGGCAACTGCTTTAATTAGTACCAGGAGAATTCAGGCCTCTGAAAATAATGTGTGATCTTTCTTCTTTAACTCTCCCCGGTTTGAAAAGAAGGATAATCATTTGGTTCCCTATTTTTTCTTACACACTATGAATGTCCCATAAAAATAAGAAATTAGGACATTTTCAATAAGTTCATTGCTATTTTTTGTTTTATCTTTATTACAAAAACTTTTTCCCTCACAGCTTCAGCCATACTAGTTGCCAAAATCAGAGGGAGAAAAAAAATCATAGACACCAGAGATAATTACATCATGTTGTTCATTTCGATGTCCTCATCAAATAATCTCCATTATGTCTTTATTCGATATAAATTGAAAAGTCCCAAAACAAAGATCCTCCCACTAGTTTATCAAATAATAAAACTAAACCTTAGGAAATTTGTTGTGTTGGTATGTTGTTTCTTTTTAATACTAACATCTGCAAGGCGTTTCCAGATGCCAAGCAAATAGCTTTCTTACCTGAAAACTTCAAAGGCACATAAAGTTGCAATCAAAAGTAGCATGAAAGAACATTCATATACCAGATAGCCAGATTTATCTATTGTGCACATTATTTGTTTTTAATTTCAACTTGTACTCTTTTTTTTTTTTTTTTTTTTTGGGTCACACCCAGCAATGCTCAGGGTTTCTCCTGGCTTTGTACTCAGGAATTACTCCTGGCGGTGCTTGGTGGACCATATGGGGTGCCGGGGATGGAACCTGGGCCATCATGGGCCGGCCGCATGCAAGGCAAATGCCCTACCTGCTGGGCTATCGCTCGGCCCCTGTACTCTTTCTACCTATAAACATTTTTTTTAAATGGAACCACTTTATATATACACAATGGAATATTATGCAGCTGCAAAGAAAGACAAAATCATGCAATTTGCTGCAACTTGAACAGACCTGGAAGATACGTTGATGAAGATACGTTGATGAAGTAAGTCGTAAGGACAAACACAAGATAATCTCACTTACCAATAGTATATAGAATAACTGGATGAGTAAATGTAATAAAGGGGGGAATGTCCAGATCAGCTTGACCCCAAGTACAGGGAAGAAAAGGACTGAGAAGGAAAGAAATCCAGAGAGGAAGGAAGAAGATAAAGGGAAGTAATGAGTAAACATACCCGCACGGCAGAGCCTGGCAAGCTACCCGTGTCGTATTTGATATGCCAAATACTAGTAATAATTATAGACCTCATTCCCATGACCTAATGGAATGGTTTGAGGCTCTTTATGCTCCTGGAGCAAGCAGGTGCCCTTGGGCTCTACTTGCATGAGACAGGACATATGGAGATATTACTGGTGCCTGCTCGAGCAAATCGATGATGAACAGGAAGACAGTGATACAGTGAATGAGTAAACAAGCTTCAGGGGCCTCCGTTACATAGGTGATATGCCAAAGTATAATAGCTATATCCAAAGCACAGGCCCCACACACTGAAAACATGAGATCTAAACTTTGACATCGCATAATTTTGAATGTGTCTGTCAAGGGAGTGTATGTGTGTATGTTGGGGAGGGGTAGCATGAAAACCCTGTTGCAGGGAAGTTAACACTGGTGGTGGGACTGGTGTTGAAACACCGCATGCTTAAAATCCAACTATCAGGGCCGGAGCGAGAGCCCAGCGGGTAGGGCATTTGCTTTGCATGAGGCTGGCCTGCACCGGCCAGGGTTCGATCCCCGGCATCTCATATGGTCCCCTGAGCACCACCAGGAGTAATTCCTGAGTGCAGAGCCAGGAGTAACCCCAGAGCGTCGCCGGGTGTGACCCAAAAAGCAAAAAAATAAAATAAAATAAAATCCAACTATCAGTAGCTTTATATCATGGTTCTTGAATTAAATTAAAAATTCTAAAAAGTTTTTGATCCACTTAATAGATATAGAAATAGATATGAAGTGTATGAATAGATGATAGATATAGATATAGATATAGATATAGATATAGATATAGATATAGATATAGATATAGATATAGATATCTCAAGATCCCTTGCCCGTAAAATTTCCATGTTCGTTTCCTAAAGAAACCACCAGAAGGGGCCGGGAGTGATAGTCTAGCGGGTAGGGCATTTGCCTTGCACGCAGCCAGCTCATGCTGGCCCGGGTTCGATCCCGGCATCCCATATGGTCCCTTGAGCACCGCCAGGAGTAATTCCTGAGTTCAGAGCCAGGAGTAACCCCTGAGCATTGCCAGGCATGACCCAAAAAGCAAAGAAAAACACCTGAAAATAATCTCTCACAAAGTCACAGAGAAAATAAACTGCATAAATTTACAATTGATATAATACTTTAAATTACTGACCATATTCAGATGTTGTCAGTTAACCTAATAATCACAGTATACTTTATAGTGTTTATTTCTTCTCTTCCAGTCCAGGAACAGTCTAGAGTCTGGTGTCACATTTAGTTGCCAAATCTCTTCCGTTTGTTTTCATGTGAACATTTCTACAGACTCCTTTTGTCTTTAATGACATTAACATTTTATAAGTCAGAGTAATGAAAACATTTTTCATTCTGCATTTTCCTGATGTGGTTAACATGAATCATGTATCAGTCATCCATCAGTCTGTGTGCACTTCACTCGGCCTTTAGAATTTTATCACCTGGTCTGTGCATTACCTGACTTCTCACTACTTCCTTGAAACTTGATATTCACCAGGCTTGAAGTCAATTAAAAACTATTTCTCATTTATATTCTTCCCAAAAGTCAGCCTTTGGTACCTTATTTTTTGCCCTCATCTACTCTCTATTATGGTGATTTTCCCATTATAGACTCCCTCAGTATTTACCCCTCAACCCTTAGCAGCTTTTATGCAGAAGGGCCTCTTTCTCTTCTGCTTACAGGCTCAAGAGGCTTCCAAAGTTATATATATTACTATATGTATTTACTGGTGCTAAATTGGCCCTAGTCTTGCCACTGAGAACACATTTACTCTTGGGTCATTACTGCATTCATGAGCCTGATCCTAAGTGTTTTTTTTTTAATTATTATTATTATCCTCAGTTTGTTAGAATAATAGGCATAGAAATAAATATTAAAAATTGGCCTTTGAAAATGGAACAGTGTGCTAACAATTGTCGAAAGTACTAATACCAACCTAGAACTGAGCATTAAATACAGGCAAAAAGATACACATGACAACCCTTTAATGTATGTGCTGTAATCCGCAATCTGAAAGGGAAGAAAAAGAGAAAGAGAGAGAAAGGGAAAGAAATAAAGAACCTGCCATGGATGGAGGAAGGCTGAGGGAGGGGGAAGGAACTGGGGACATTGGTGGTGGGAGATGGGCACTGGTGGAGGGATGGTTGCTGGAGCACTGTATGACCAAAACCCAAATATGAACATCTTTGTAATTGTATATCTCACGGTTGTATAATAAAATACTTATTAAAAAATAAAAAATAAAAATTGGCCTTTGGTCTTTCAGGAAAGAACTGACAGAAATCAATGATATTTGCCATTAATTGACTGATTCATTTGCTTCTTTAACTTTATTTATTAATTATTATTATTATTTTAAATTTTATTTTATCACCATGAGATAGACAATTCTAAAGCTGTTCATGATTAGGTTTCAGTGATACAATATTGCAACACCCATCCCTCCACCAGTGCACATTTCCCACCACCAATGTCTCCACACCCACCTCTGTGGCAGGCACTTTTCTTCTCTCTCTCTCTCTCTCTCTCTCTCTCTCTCTCTCTCTCCTTCGCTCTCTCTCTCTCTCTTCTTTTGCACATTATGGTTTGCAATATATACACTGAGGAGGGATTATCATGCATAAGCCTTTATCTACTAAGTTAGTTTTGAAAACAACATTTCTCAGAGGAGTCTTTAGATCCTCCTTTTCATTACCAAGTATGAAATCTTGATTTTTTTTTATTTTTTGGGTCATACCCAGCAATGCTCAGGGGTTGGTGATGAGAGAGCATGGCCAGCAATTCTACTTGATTTGCGTCACTAGACAATGGAACTGAGCTTGCCATTCGCCTGTTTTATGGCCCTACTTGGGAAGGAAAATTAAAGTGTTGTTCATTACTAGTTACAGCATTCTGCCCACCCCCACAGTAAGAATATAACCATAGACAGGAGGCAGCCACAGAACATATGACCTGTTCAGGCAGGAAAAAAATTTACAGCAACCACTCAAGTGCTAAATATTACATTTAGTTAAACTCGAGAGGGGGCTGGAGAGATAGTGCAGAGCATAAGGCACTTGCCTTACGCACAGGAGACCCGGTTGGATTCCAAGTACTTCCCAGGTGTTCCATCCAGGTCCCCTGAGCACCAACAGGAATGGACACAGAACCAGGAATAAACCCTGAGCACAGAGCCAGTGTTAAGCCCTACATACTACTAGAGTGGTGAACCAAAAACAAAACAAAAAAATGAAAAGGACAACGAAGATAAAAAAAGAAAACTAGCAAAAAACTCTCTATTTGGAGTCAGAGAGATGGTACAAAGGGTAAAACACTTGCCTTGCACACGATGATAGGGGGTCAGCCCCAGCACCCCAGAGTCAGGAGTAAGCCTTAAGCAACACTGGGTGTGGCCCAAATGCCAAAAAAATAAAAATAAAAATAAACTCCATCAGGAAGGGAACAACCACAGAAATTCACAGAAATCTAACAGACCTTGAGAACATTCTATGGTTTTCCATGGTGATGAGTAAGTCAGCAACTCCACCCAAGAGCTTAACATAGATTCCAATAATGTTCTACAGGGCAGCTTGGCCACGTTACCAGGGAGCTATGAAGTACATCCTACCAGCAGGGGAGCAAGTCAGTGACCATACCCAACTATTCAGCATAGACTCCACCCCAGCTCAATCAACAAACCTGGACTGAGGTTGCTAGCAGTCCTAGTTTTTTCCTCTTGGTGTGTGAGGCTAGTTAGTAGCCCTGCTGTCCTTCTACGCATACTGTCTAGTTCCCCAGCTAGTAAACACCATTGAGGAACCCAGGGAGCTGCTTTCCTAGAGCATTATACGTCGTTTAGCCCAGTCAGCTCCCCTGCCTATATGTTAAACAGTCTCTTGGATATGGTCAAGAGGAGGCTATAATATGATTCCAGGTAGTCTAGCAGTCACTCTGGGATAATGTCCTTCTGCAAAGCCAATCCCAAAGTGGATTCCAGACTATGACTTAATCCACTGCTACCAATTTGTAGTGTCGCTCAGGCAGGGAATCCAACCACTGATTTTGCCCAGTCACAGAGCACAGTATCCAGCCCAAACAAATCAAAGAATTTAAAAACTGATCCTTCGAAATTGTGGAGCAGAGGATCCAGTCCCAACCAAAATCATAATGCATCTGGAGACTCCCTACATATAGACAGTCTGGCCAGCAATATCATACAGCAGTGGATTCCAGCAAGTGCCTATCAAATTGTCAAATTTAGCCTATGGCTTTATGGAGCATTAGCAGAGAATAAGCATCCACATAACATCCCAAGAGCATTGACAAAAGCCATACATAACTAGCTTCCACCTGTACCTGAATGCAGAACCCTGCCTGTGCAGTCAGTGAGAACAGTATAAGGCTCTAACTGGGCTGACAAATTACAAAATCCAGCCCCTACTCTTGCCAATCACAGATTCTAACCAGGGACACTGACTGCTACAGACATCGCCTTCAACTCAATCCACCAGACAGTAACACAAATCCTGACCTCAGAGCATGGCTAGGCCCTCACTCAAGTAAATAAAGAGCAAAGTTCTACCTGCTCACCAATGCTATGGTCTAATCAATCTGGGAAAGTATGCTAGACACAGGTCCTCAAATTAGTAGATGTGAGGGTCGGAGTGATAGTCCAGCAGATAGGGTGTTCGCCTTGCATGTGGCCAACCCAGGTTTGATCCCTGGTATCCCATGTGGTCCCCCGAGCACCAGCAGGAATAATTCCTGAGCAAAAGAGCCAGGAATAACTCCTGAACATCGCCAGGTGTGACCCAAAGAAAAAAAAAAAAATTAGCAGATGCCAAAACAAGATTACAAGAACCATGAAGAAAATAGGTGAATAAAGCCAGACCACCCTCCCCACTCCATGGGGCCCACCATTTTCCACATCCGGACTTCCCTCTCGTCACAACTCCACCCAGCAGACCAGACTATCACAGGCCGGCTTGCACGGCCGCTAGCGGCCGCGCGGTTTTTCAATAAATGCTTTATTTAGAGGTGACTACAACAATATGCCACCCAGCACGGCAAGCCTGGCAAGCTGCTCGTGTAGTATTTGATATGCCAAATACCAGTAACATTTATATTAGGTCATTCCCGTTACCTAATATAATTGTTTGAGGCTCTTTATGTTCCTGGAGCGGGCGGATGCCTTTGGGTTCTACTGGCATGAGGACGGGACATATGGAGATATTACTGGTGCCCGCTCTAGTAAATAGATGATTAATGGGAAGATAGTGATAGCGATAGTGAAGGAACACACACACACACACACACACACACACACACACACACACACACACAGTTCAACAAGGAAATAGCAGTTATCAAAAAGGCCCCCAAAAAGCCAACAAATATTAGAGTTAAAAACACCTCCGATGATTAAAAAACACATCTATTTATGATAAAAAAAAATTTAGAAAACTGAAATAAATGGAACTTGCCATAATACAGTAAAGTTTAGATACAACAACCCTCTAAGGTTAGATACAAGGCAACAATGTCACCACTTTCCACGACCACTATTTAACATAATATTGGAAGTCTTGGCCATAGCTAAGAAACAAAAACTTATTTCATGTTCATGATTTGGAACAACTAAAAACTGTTAGAATAACCATCTTAATCAAAGTATAGTACACAACACAGATTTTTGGGGTGAAAGGGAAGGAGTCACACTGGCAGCGCTCAGGGCTTACTCCTGGCTCTGCTCTCAGGGATGGTGGAGTTCTCTGGTGGGCTCAGGGGCCAAATGTGGTGTTGAGATGGAATCCAGCCCGGCCAAGTGCAAGGCAAGCACCGACCTGCTGTACTATCAGTTCAGTCCAGTATCATGCAGATTTAACGCAATCTCTATCAAAATTCCAATGGCATTCTTCAATGACAGAACACACGCTGTCCACATCTGTATGGAACCATAAAACCCCTGAAGAGCCAAAGCAGAAGTATAAGAAAGAAGATTGGAGGCATTTCCTTTCCTTGCTTACCTATACAATAAAGCAAAAGCAATCACAGCGGTGATCACTGTATCACTGTCTTCCCGTTCATCATCGATTTGCTCAAGCGGGCACCAGTAACATCTCCATATGTCCTGTGTCATGCTAGTAGAGCCCAAGGGCATCTGCTTGCTCCAGGAATATAAAGAGCCTCAAACCATTCCATCAGGTTATGGAATGAGGTCTATAATCGTTACTGGTATTTGGCATATCAAATACGTGATATTAAAATTTTTAAAAATGACCCTCGGGCCTATGGGATAGAATTAAAGCTGAGAAGTAAACCCTTAGATACATATCAGTTAATTTATGACACAGGAGCTAAGAACATTAAATGAAGCAGAAAAAAGCCTCTTCAGGAGACTCCGCCTCTGAATCCTACCAGGCAGGCCCTATCTCCTGGCTGAGATCTTTGGAGCCTTCTCGGGATGGGGCAGGCTGAATCCCGCCCTGCCGAAAGGCTCAAATGCCCCACCCACCCCCAACTTCCTCCAGCGTATAAATGGCCCAGCTCCATGACTAATCTCAAAGAGACACCATGCTGCTGAATTATCCCATTTCCACAGCTCCTGAAAATCTCTCAGTACTGATAGCCCAGTAGGAACATCACACATAAGATGGGAAAGTTGTGTAGAAGAAACCCACTAAGCTCAATGAGCAAAAACAATAACACAGAAGGCTCAATTAGTACCTAATAGCTCAATAAATCCTCAGATAATAACATTAGTAACACCATTGAGTGATATATGTTGTACCAAGCAATATAAAGCAAATTATTTTGTGCCTGCTAGGAGGGGGCAGGCTTGGGGGATGGGGTGGGAAACTGGAGACATTGGTAAAGGGAAGGTTATACTGGTGGTGGCATTGATGCTTGAATACTGAATAACTGTAACAACTGTATTATGAACAACTTTGTAAACCATGGTGTTTAAATAAAGCTGCAAGGGGCGGAGGCGGTAGTCCAGTGGGTAGGGTTTTTGCCTTGCATCGCGGCCAGCCCATGCCGGCCTGGGTTCGATCCCCAGCATCCCATATTGTCCCCGAGGCACCACCAGGAGTAAATTCTGAGTACAGAGCAAGGAGAAACCCCTGAGCATCGCTGGGTGTGACCCAAAAATGCTAAATAAATAAATAAATTGATAGATAAATAAATAGATAAATAAATAAAGCAAGCAAGCTTCAAACACTAAAAATAATTTTTTTTTTTAAAAGAGAGGCCTCTTCAACAAATGGTGCTAGGAAAACTGGTTAGCCACAGGAAGGAAGGAAGGAAGGAAGGAAGGAAGGAAGGAAGGAAGGAAGGAAGGAAGGAAGGAGGAAGGAAGGAAGGAAGGAAGGAAGAAGGAAGGAAGGAAGGAAGGAAGGAAGGAAGGAAGGAGGAAGGAAGGAAGGAAGGAAGGAAGGAAGGAAGGAAGGAAGGAAGGAGGAAGGAAGGAAAGGAAGGAAGGAAGGAAGGAAGGAAGGAAGGAAGGAAGGAAGGAAGGAAGGAAGAGAAGGAAGGAAGGAAGGAAGGAAGGAAGGAAGGAAGGAAGGAAGGAAGGAAAGGAAGGAAAGGAAAGGAAAGAAGGAAGGAAGGAAGGAAGGAAGGAAGGAAGGAAGGAAGGAAGGAAGGAAGGAAGGAAGGAAGAAGGAAGGAAGGAAGGAAGAGGGAGAGAGAGGAAGGAGAGAGGGAGGAGGAGGAGAGAGAGGGAGAGGGGAGGAGGGAGAGGACAGGGAGGGGGAGGAGAGGGAGGGAGGGAGGAAGCTGACCCACTCCCTCACACCATGCACAAAAATTCAATTCAAAATGGATGAAATTGCTTTATGTTAGACCTGAAATAATAAATACATAAATAAAAATGTGCACAACTCGGGGGCCAGAGTGATAATACAGTGGGTAGGGGCGTTTGCCTTGCACAAGGCCAACCCGGGTTCAATTCCCGGCATCCTATATGGTTCCCCCAGCACTGCCAGGAGTAAATCCTGAGTACAGTGCCAGGAGTAACCCCTGAGCATTGCCAGGTGTGACCCCAAAAAGAAAAAAGAAAAAAATGTGCACAACTCTCCAAGACACCAACTTCTAAGGGGTCTCCAATGACTCAACTGTATTGACAGAGAAGGTAAAAATCAAAAATAAACAACTGGGACTACATCAAACTCAAAATCTTCTGCATTACAAAAGAAAATATTGCTGAAATAAAAATATTTAGACATCCAACTGAATAAGAGTAAACATTTGAACAAAAGAAATAAATGGTTAATGTCAAGGGTTAATGTTCACATAACAGAGGGTTCAAATTTGGGTCTGGAGCAATAGTACAGTGGGTAAGGTGCTTGTTTTGCATGCTGCTGACCAGGGTTTGGTCCCATATGTTCCCCTGGGGTGGTATGTATGGTTCCCATACATATCACCAGGGTTATTCCTGAATACAGAGCCAGGAGTAAGCCCTGAGTACTGCCAGGTGCGGTCCCAAAACCAAAGGGTTAATATCTAAGTTATAAAAAGTCCTAGATTGAACAATAAAATAAGATGCCCAGTTAAAAACTGGGATAAGAGCGAATAGACACTTCTCCAATGAGGACAAACAGCTGGCCAATAAGTATATGAAAAGTATTCAGCATCACTGATTATTAGGGAAATACAAATAAGAATAACCATGAGATATCATATCACACCAGTGAGAACGGCCTGTATATAAAAACTTTAAAAAGTCAGAAACAGCTAAACTGGTGGGACTATAGAGAAAAAGGAATTACATTAACTTTTTTGTGGGACAATAAACTGGATTAACTTCTTTTTAAAAGTTTCAATTTTATTAATACTTCTCAAAATAATGAAACTAGAACAATCTATGATCTAGTGATTCCAGTCCTTGGAATTTTAGTGATTCCTAGGAACACAAAACCACTAATTCATTTAGATATATATATTGCATATTGCAATAATATTGCAATATATATTGCAAAACTATCATATTGCATTTTCCAGTGTCTTGTGAATAGTGCAACAGGGAAGTTTCTGTTGGGTTTTCCTGTTGAAAAACCCTAAGCTCCCAACAACAGATAAAGGGACTGTGACACATCTACAAAAGGGAATACTATTATTCAGTTGTGAGAAAAGATAAAGTCTTACACTCTGCTATGACATGGACAGAACTGTAGGATGTCAGTTAAGCAAACTGCATCAGAAGAAGGGTAAAAAACTGGGGTATCTCACTCATAGAATATGAGTAACAAAGCAAGAGAATAAATATCAATGGGGGGAACAGGACTAATGGTATTGTGTTTGTATGTATGGTAGAGATGGCTATATTGAGGAGAAATTTAGGAAATGCGTGGGGAAATGTTGGTATTGGGGTAAGTGTGATACAATAACACTGTGTGCATAAAATTTAATTTACTCCTATTCACTGTATCAATGTCCTCCCGTTCATCATCGATTGGCTCTAGCGGGCACCAGTAACATCTCAATATGACCTGTTTCATGCAAGTAAAGCCCAAGGGCATCTGCTTGCTCCAGGAACATAAAGAGCCTCAAACCATTCCATCAGGTCATGGGAATGAGGTAATTGTTACTGGTATCTGGCACATCAAATCACGACACGGGTAGCTTGCCAGGCTCTGCCGTGCAGGTAGCATACTCTTGTAGTCATCTCAAAATCCAGCATTTATTGATGAACCGCGCGAGGCCGGGCTGTGATAGGCTGGTCTGCTGGGTGGAGTTCTGACGAGGGGGAAGTCCAGATGTGGAAAATGGAGGTCCTCATGGAGTGGAGGGTCGTCTGGCTTGTTGTGAGGCTCTGCTGGGGGTGGCAGGCCAGGGCTAGAACCTGCCAGCCCTCCCGGGCACCTCTTGAGCGGCTGGGCACAGTGAGAGCCAGTAGCAGCTCTGCCCCATGTCTGTCTCTGGATCAGCATACCTGGGCTGGATTAAAAAGACTGCAGCAGGGTGGATCTCGATGAGCCGGGCTGTGATAGGCTGGTCTGCTTATTTATGCATGTGTACATACAATTATTATATATAATTTGAAAAGAAGACTCTCCATGTACAAAAGAGGTAATTTTTGAGGTAATTGTGCATTCACTGATCTTATTGTTATAATCATTTTACATACACATTTATCAAGTCATTACATAATATACCTTAAACCCTACAACGTTATATGTCAATTACATTTCAATCAATATGCACCAAATTTCCTTCTCTCATCACTTATCATCTCTGACCACAGACTAATTGCACCTGTATTAGTCATCACTGCCCAGTTGAATCTTACTGAAACTCCTGGTGTATATAATCCGTGAGCAATAAGAAAAATTATTGTTGTTGTCTTAAGTGACTATTTTGAGGGTAATTTGCTCTGCAGCAATAGATAAATTGAATGTGCTGGCATTACAGACAGTGAATATAGAAAAAATATTATCAGAGAAGATATATTTGAGTAAAGAATTAAAATTGTGAAAGTCATATTGCATACTTATAATTCTCATTTAAGTTATTACAAGATTCTCAGTTTCCTTCAATCTCCATAATAATATCAGCCTAATATAAAATTCAAATAAAAAAGTCATGAAGTACACAAGGTAAAGCTAATTTTCATCTACCGGAAAGAGTGAGCAGCTGTAGTAAGTTGAGCCACTATTCAAATAATTGAGTCCATCTGCAAAGTCGTTATCTCTTAATAATTTACGAAATAATTTCGCGTACATGATTTAATTTGCTGTCACAAATAATCTTATGAAATAGCAGAACTCCATAGAGAAAACTGAGACCAGAAATTTCATATTAACTGCCTAATGGTGAGGGGTGCTGGTGTGTGTGGTAGGGAGGCTTTAATCCCAGCAACTAGAAGACTCCACCTGTTCCCCTGGCCTGGGTGTCAAGGCCTGAGTCACACGAAGTAGAGTCTAATTGTCTCTGATTGTGTGTGGGGCTGAGGCAAGTACATCACTCACCATGGAAAGAAGACTCAGGCATATATGAAATATTATGCTCTTAAGCATTATATTGTTTTGCTTTGAAAATATCCCCCTCTGAAAAACTTACAATTTTATTACACTCTGGATAATCACTAAAGGCTATTCTAAGGACTAGTCTCAAGAGCCTTGTAATTTTTTAACGTCAAACAAAAGTAAGTGCTTTTTCAAAGTCCAAAGGTTTGATTTAATGAATGCCAAGCATCTCAAATTCACAGGAAATTTTCTTAACACAATATTCCTGGATATCCTCTGAATAGGAAAGTTATTAACATATGAACCAAATGGTATTCTCATTGGACTCCAACTACGGCATTCCAAGACTGAAGATTTGTGTTGCTGCTGTTGTTCAGTATACCCAAACACTGAAATATTTATAGGAAAAATAAACTTTAAAAATTTTGTGTCCTGTTCTTTACCATTAACCACCCCCTTCTCAACCATTGGAATAGTTCCATCTCCTTTTAACAACTTCCCATTAAACCTCATGAACCATATCCTGCACTTAATGGGCTGTTAATATGTTTAAGCTTCTGTAGGTCTACTGTAAATCCCTAGTCCCTGTGCAACACTGAAAAGATATACCACCCTAAAAAAAGCTTTCCCATCTGCTGGCAGAAAGAAATCATGAATTACGTTATGAAAGATAAAAAGTCACTATTTCTACTTTTATAATCGGCGCAATTACAACAGCATAGCAGACACAGTAATTATGAAAGTTTTATATCTGAAAACAACTATATTTGAAGTACACAGATATTTCACTGGCTTCAAGCCACATACAGTATTTGTTGCATTAGCCCATGAGAGGCTGCTGTACTAACTTAATATCGCATATGGCACTTCAGTGCTGAAAAACAACAGGTCAAAATGAAGGTATCTACCAAGAGAATTTAAGCTAATTATTGGAACCCTAATTATTGGGTTATAATTATAGGAATTTAACCTAATTATTGGAGCAAATTTATCATTTCTAGGTACTAGCACCCTGTTTTTGATGCATGTATACAACCATTTAGATAGTTTAATCATTCTTGTCAAGAAAAAAAGTGAGGGGTATTGCAAGCATCCAACTCCGGTTTGATTTCTGGTACCACACGGCCTCCCAAGTATCACCAAGTTTAACATTGGCGCTCCAAAAGGATTGCTGGATATGCCCTAGTGGTTGCTGGCACCCCAGGGTTGAAGTAGCATCTTATCCATGAGGCCTTTACACTAACATGCAGACTTAGTTGACCAAAAAATCATGGGGAAAGTTCCCCACACCACATCATCGCTCCACCCCACCCAAAAGCATCCCTTGGGACACCCAAACACAAACAAGCAAACCTCAAGTGAGACAATGGTCTTTTTTTTTTAACTTTTTGGGTCACACCTGGTGATTCACAGGGGGTACTCTTGGCTCTGCACCCAGGAATTACTTGGGGAACCATAGTAATTGGGGAACCATATGAGATGCTGGGGATTGAACCCAGTCAGTCACTTGCAAGGCAAACACCCTACCCATTGTACTATTATTGTTCCAGCCCCAGACAACAGTCTTTAAGTAAAACCATTTACATTCAGAGAAATAAGCCTGTCACAACCTATAGGTCTTACAATGCCTTCATCATGATCCAAGAATAAAAACTTTCTCTACTAGATGATTGAAAGGGACATTTCCAATTATAATCACCAGTTTCTCCCATGATCACTCCTTCACCAAACACATCTCATACACGCTGTGCCTCCTCTTTCAGACACACACATTCCCTCTCCAATCCTCCAATCTGTACTTCAATGATCAGCTCATTCTGAGCAGACAGCAATCACATTCAACATCTAGCCATCCAGCTGTCCCTCCATGTAGCTGTATCTCCTTTCTATCTGTATCCCATTCTTCTAATAAGTGAGATATCAACCTGAAATTTTAACTGTTATGTTTTATTACTTTTTTGTTTTCCCACATTAACTTCAGTTTTGTTTCAGTTTTACTGGGTAAACCAAAACAGATTTTTCTCTACTTAAAATTTCAATTTTGTTTTGGTTTTATTTTTTTTAATTTGTTTTTTTGCTTTTTGGGTCACACCTGGCAATGCTCAGGGGCTACTCCTGGCTCTACACTCAGGAATTACTCCTGGCAATGCTCAGGGGACCATATGTGATGCCAGGGGGTCGAACCCGGGTCGGTCGTGTGCAAGGCAAACGCCCTACCCGCTGGACTATCGCTCCAGCCCCATATTTTGGTCTTATTGTTTACCCCAGACAGATTTTTCTACTTATGTCCTTCTCTGATAAGTCCACTCAAGATTGATAGCATTTATTCTTTGCATATTATGCAAATTTATATTTTAATTATATGCAAAATATACATAATTGAGCTATCCATGCTTCAACAATTTTCAAGAGGATTCAGTATATTCTGTTGTGTACTTCACAAATATGCTATCTATATAATTCATTTCTGTTAAATCATTTGGACAATACCTTTCCCAGTTCTTTTTTGTAAATTCAAAGTCTACATTGGTTCCATAGATCAATATACTGCTTTGATTCATAATATCTAAATACCTGGATTATAAATTACTTTGCTAGATTAAAATTTGAACTAAATTCCTTTCACTCACTAGTTCCTCAGAGTAAATTTTTTTAAACTAGGCAAGGCAATTTTCAGAACTCCTAATACTAAACACTTTCTTGGAAGCCGGAGTGATAGCACAGTGGGTAGGCATTTGCCTTGCAAGAAGCAGACCCGGGTTCTTCCCGGCATCCCACATGGTCCCCGAGCACCGTCAAGAGTAATTCCTGAGCGAAGAGCCGGGACTAACCCCTGAGTGTTGCCAGGTGTGACCCAAAAAGAAATAAATAAATAAAATAGAATAAATAAATACTTTCCTGAAAATTTCATTCTACTCTTTAATGGGGTGGGAATGGCAGACCACACCCAGTAGTAGTAAGGGGAACAATACCTGGTGCTAAGGATGAAAACAAGGGGCAGTCACATCGACACATGCAAGGTAAATGATTTAATTTTTTGTACTATATCTCCAGCCCCCGACACTAAACTTTTTTTTTTTTTTTT
>JAJIBD010012429.1:0-31615 GCA_021461705.1 Cryptotis parvus
CCCGAGCACCACTGGATGTGAACCCCTACACATCAGGGGTAGTCCTCAAGGTACAGCCGAAAACCAGGTCCTCTCCACCCCCAAAACAGGAAAGGAAATTCAACAACAAAGTGGCTATTCCCACTTTAAGGAGAGGGGCATGGGAAAGAGGGGGAGGAAAACAGAGCAGGAGATAGGGGGTAGGGCCTTGCACGGTCAGACTTGGGCTGGATCTCTGAACACAGATGTGTATGAGCCACCTCCTACCCCATCCTTGTCCCCGAAAAAAGACAGAGAGAGGGGCAAGAGCGATAGTCCAGCGGGTAGGCATTTGCCTTACACGCAGCCGACCCGAGTTCGATCCCGGCATCCCATATGGTTCCCTGAGCACTGCCAGGAGTAATTCCTGAGTGCAGAGCCAGGAGTAAGCCCCTGAGCATTGCCAAGTGTGGCCCAAAAAGAAAAAAAAAACTTGAACAAAAAGACAGAGAGAGAGAAGAGAGAGAGAGAGAGAGAGAGAGAGAGAGAGAGAGAGAGAGAGAGAGAGAGAGAAGAAAAAGAAGGAAGAAAAAGAAAAAACCTGGCCAAGGACATGGCTCAGCAGAGGAGCATGTGAGACCCCAGGTTCCATTTCCAGCATCACAAACAAAAACAAAGACTATACAAACCAACCAACCAACCAACCAAGGCTTCCAGGGCACGATGGGCAGCATTAGGTGGATGAGCGAGTTGGCTGCTGTTACTGGAACTCTCCATATTGGTCACTGGACATTTTTGCGTGCATGCCATATTCATTCACATTTCTGCCTCAAGTGTTCAGAAAGCACCCAGGGCAGAGGGTACAGCCGCTTACTGGCCCGTGTTGACGGGTGTCCGGTACAGGCTGAGCCGCAGAGATCTTAGAGGATCCAGTCGTGACTTGCCCTCGACTATCTGGCTTCGCAGCCTTTCCTGTCTGTCCCTCTGAGCAGGCAGGATGACCCGTGGTATGACGAGAAATTTGTAACCCAAGTGAGTCTAAAGCACATTGAACCAGGATTGGAAGGAAGGAATTTAGACACCCTCCCCCCAACCCCACCCCCACTTCTGGGAAAAATATTAATACTGCTCAGAACTCCCTGGGGAAATTCTTCTTGGGGCCTGTCAGGGGAAAGAGGCCATTGGGGACAGGACTAGAACACCCTGACCCTTCCTTTCAGGAAAGACTCAATTCCTCCGGCCACTTGGGGCTGGGAGAGGCGGTGAGCTTGGCTAGCTCCTCCCCTGCCTTCTGGCTTCTAGAACATGCCAGAACAGAATCAACTGACTCCTGAGCACAGCCGTGCAGCCGGGTCTCCGTGAGATGGACCCTGAGCACAGCCACGCAGCCCAGGCCTCCGTGGAGACCCACCCCAGGCTGCATTTCTCTTGCTCCACGTCCCCACACAGCGTCCCGTTCTTCCCATCCCCAGGTTCCCTGGGTCTGCGACCAGCAGCCTGATCTCTCCCCCAAATAGCAGGGGACCAGGAGCAGCAACATAACAATGATAACTACATCAAGGCACCTACTCAAGGGGTTCAACGGGAACCCAAGCTACAGTGCCTGGGATGCTGAATTACTGGGTGAGATGACGGGGTGTAGGTATATGATCTCCCGAAAGTCACATTAATGATGGCTATAGCCAAGACCCCCACTGTCCCTGCAACAGCAGCCTGGCGACCATGCTTGTTTTCACAGATGGATTAAATTGGCTCCTTTAAGGCGCTACTGGACATGTTGTTTGTTCCTTCTCCAGCACCTCCCAGTCACCCCCAAAGCGAAGGAACAGTACAGAGAACAAGGCTTCGCGATACTAAAGGGCCATGGAGACCCCAAAAGTCCCTGAGATCTCTGGGAGCCACAAGTTAATGCATCATTCAGATCTCGTAGGGAAAGACCAAGTTTATCCACAAACTGGACCCTCAGCTCCTTCCTGCAAAGCCTCCTCCAGGGCTCAGAATCTAACTGATGCCCGGAACTTGTCAAGAGAAAGCAGAAGCGGCGGAATGACCAAAAAGTTTCTCTTCTCCAAAGTTTAAGATGACAACAAATGCAAACCCAAATGTGCTGGTCTCCCTAAACCAAATACAGGTGTGGGTGTCAAAAACTAAAATTTCAGGGGCCGGAGGCGATAGCCCAGCGGGTAGGGCGTTTGCCTTGCACACGACTGGCCCATGCCGGCCTGGGTTTGATCCCCGGCATCCCATATGGTCCCCAGAGCACTGCCAGGAGTGATTCCTGAGTGCAGAGCCAGGAGTAACCCCTGAGCATTGCTGGGTGTGACACAAAAAAGCAAAAAAAAAAATAAATAAAGAAATAAAATTTCAGGTGTTATGCATTTGTCTTGCATGCGACTGAGTCAATCCCTGGGCTCTGTGTATGGGTCCCCTGACCAGTCCTTTGATGTGGCTGTCAAAGTATGGCCCAACTCTGCTCCCTAAACTAAACTTCTAGGTCCAGGAAGGTGGCTCCATGAGTGAGGATATGTGCTCTGCATGCGAGAGCACCAGGTTTGATCCCTGGTGTCACATGGTCTCCCCAGCACAGCCAGGAATAGGTCCCCCAGGAAAACAAACTTTTCCCTTTCTGATATCACCACCAAACGTTTGGGCGGTGGTCCCCAGTGGGGGCTCCTCCTGGTGACATTCAGCCAATCAGGCTGATGCAGCTTGGATGCTCGGGTGTTCAGGGGTCTCCAGAGTCACACTCAGCTATGTGCCAGGTCCACAACGGTGATATCCAGTGATGCTCAGGAGGCCAGATGGTACTGGGGCTTGGAAGAAAGTCAGAAGCATGTCCTAATACTACCTCCCGCCTCCAACATCAATTCTAAAACAAGTCAGCTTCTAACCCAACTCTAGAACCAATGGTGGAATTTTTTCCATCACTGGAAAATTACTTTTCCAGCACTAGCAAACAAGTATGGACACACTCTAATATTCCCAGCCCCCCGCTCCCCCAAAAAAAGCTCAGAAAAGCTAAGTGATTTGCCTGAGACCACAGAGCAAGTCAAATGCAGACAGCCCTCAGGCCTGTGCCCAGTTCTGCAATCCCTCTCTCAACATGTTGTGATAGAGCAAACCCAGGTAAACAGGAAAGGCCCCCGCGGTGGCCCTGCCCCCACCGAGCAGGCAGCAGCTGGGGTTTCTCCTCGCCAGCACCCTGGCTCCCATGGTGGCCGCCAACCTCAGTGGCACGCGTCGGGAGCAGTGGGGGGGGTCTCCTTTTCCTAGACCTGACCTTAATTCTAGTTCAGGAAGTTCAGCACTTAATGCCAGAGTGTCGAGTTGTGGCTCTATCTGCCCCTACCAGAATGATGGTGTCACCAACCAAAAAAAGAGAAAGAGATGATACAGGAGGGCGGGGATGAGCGAGTTTCCTGAGGCAGATTATCTACACAAAGACACTGCAGGCCACACCACCACCGGCCCACCCTCCCTTATGAGGGCAGCCTGGGGACATGAATGGGACAGGCTGATCCTGTGCCAGCCGGAGCCGGATCGCGGGTCGTTCCTAAGGCGGTTCCTCGTGGACTCAGGCCAGGATCCCATCTGGTCAAGGAATCATGGTTCACCGGCCAGACTGATGGGGCTCAGCCAGGAGGCATCCCTTCCCACACCACAGACTGATCCCCTCTCATTTAAAAAGAGGAGACGCACCTCCACCCCACAGGGGATAGGCTGGGACAGGCACAAGGCTCCTGGGGCCCGACTCAAGAATGGCTGCTGGTGAAGAGCCGGACAGAGGCACAGTCTTTAGTCCTGAGGCTAGCCTGGAATTCTGACCGGGGCAGCAGAATCACTTGCAAATACGCCCCAAGTCTGTTTAGGAGCACACAAGGAGTTGGCTGTCCCCCTTCCCACTGTCCCTAAGAAACAAACAGGTGACCGACAGGTGACACATACAACTTACCTGCGCTCCGATTTCCTGACTTAGCCTTGCAGGCCAAACGAGGAATGTCATTGGCTTATTCTGGTGAGCTCCTTGGTGGCTGCTGCCATAGGATACAGGCTTTATTTAACCTAATGAATCCTTTCACTTTTCTAGCCCAGACCTTGCAACCCCTCTGGAGATTTCTCCCCAAGGCATCAATCTCCAAGGTATCTAAGTTCCTGCCTTGGGCTGACATCTCGCTCAGTGGCAAGCTGGCGGAGAAGCCTGAGCCTGCAGTCTCTGTAGAGGTCCCAGCAAAAGCACATCAGTTAACCCTAGCGCTGTTCTAATTAATATAGAGATCCAAGGGAGCACAACAATCCTCTCGCAACCCCAGGCTGGAGAATGAACGACTCCCAGTTGCATGTGCTCAGCTCTTGCCGATTCTGGTTCTAACTGCAGGCTCAGCATATGTGCAACCTGAACTGTCCCCAAACCAGCCCCTGCCCAGCTCAGCCACCTGTCAGTCCTCCACCCTGGGGGTTGGTTCAGCAGCCAGTCAGGCACCGATCTCCAAGCACTCGCTGAACCTCGGGCTCCACCTAACGGCAAAACAGCCTCACTCCCCTTTCACAGATGGGCAAACTGAGCTTCACCCCGGAGGGTTCCTAAGGAGGTCATAAACTGAGCCACGGAAACTAAAGGTCCTCTGCCCCGCCTCCCACGGGGAATTCTCCCCTGCCGGTTTACAGGCGGGAGAGTGATGTCAACTTTTTAATCAGCATCTTAGATTTTGCTCAGCCCTTTGTCTGCGAATAGTTATTCTAACAATCTCTGAGGGTGAGTCACTAGAAGGGCTGTTGAATAATGAGGAACAAACTGAGGCCTGGAAAGATGCTGAAATGCAGAGCCACAAAGGTAGCCCTGGAGTGGCGGCGGGGCGCACCCGCTCACCTCTGTGGCCTCGGCTTCCCGAGTAGTTTTATCCTGGAAGGCACTTGGGCCTGGGCGGGGAGCGCAGGGGCGCGGGCGGGCGGGGCTCGCCTGGGGAGGGTCTGCGCTCACCTTCAAGTCTGGAGGCTTGCTCCGGGGGCCCAGGTTGGGCGCGTCGGGAGCTGGCCCGCCGGAGTTAGCACCCGGGGCCTCCCCGGCAGGTGGCTCGCGGCATGGTCCAGCCCAGCTCCATCGTCCTCGCCCTGCTGTTGCTGCAGCTCGTCTGACTTGCACCTCTTCATGGTGTATGTGGGTCGGCACCGGGAACAGCGCCCCGTCTTGTAGGGGAGACCGCACCCCCTCTTACACTCCGAAGCGAGGCCCCGGAATCTGAATTATTAATGCGGAGAGGAGTCGGCGGATCACAATTGCTTAAATTAAAAAATAAATCTTTTTTTTTTCCAAGGAGGGTGGAGCGAGGTACTAGAAGGGGAGCCTTGGTTACAGCTTGGAATAGTTCATTACGACCTGGGAGCGAAGGCAGGTCACGGGCGAGGCTGGGCAGCAGGAGTCCTTGGGCAGTCATTGCAGCCGGAGGAGAAGGGCAGTCCCCCGGCCCCCCAAACTTTCTGCTTCAGGGCATGGGCAGGGCGGCGGGGGAGCTGGGCGGCACAGCGCATCCCGCCCGGCTGCTGGGCGCGGCAGGGCACGGGGGTAGCCGGCCGGGCAGGTCCTCGCTGGACGCCCGGGGCGCCGGCTGCAGCCCCCGGCCCTGCCGCAGGCCCCCGGGGTACATGGGCCGGCCGTGGAGCCCGCAGAGCGCCGGCCCCAGGTGCCACCCGCCCGCCTGCTGCAAAGCCGCGACCGCGGCCCGAGCCAGCGGCGAGCGCGCAACCTACCCCGCCCAGGAGGGGAGGGCGAGGCCAGGAGCGAGTGACAGGGCCGCTTGCCAATGGGAAGCCCGCGGGGCTGGGGGGGCGGTGCGCAGCGTTTTGCGGGTTGGTTGCACCGTGCGCTGCCGCGGGAGCGGGCCCGAGGGCGCTGCTGCTGCGCGTCGCCACTGCGGAGGGCGGCAGCTGCGCACGGGACCCGCCCCAAGAGCCTCGTTCGGGGTCCCCGCCGCCCCCTGATTCGCTCGGCGGCGAGAGGGCGCGCCTGGGGGCTTTCTCGGCGCTGCTTTTTTGACCCGAACTTTGCGCATTCTCTCACGGAGACTAAGATCCCGTTTTGACGTGAAGCGCAAACCCGCGCTGCACTGAGCCGTCCTGCCCGCTCGCTGCTCCCTGCTCTAAGCGTCCGTCTCCCTGGAGTTAGCTTCGTGCTTGACATTAGAAACGTTTATCGCGATGCGACCATCGCTGACGCTTCCGTGCAAACCGTGAAGCAGAACTGATGCTTGAGACAAGGAGGGGGTTTCTTTCTCTCACACGTTTCAGCCCAGCTGCTCCTGTGGACGCGGACGGGGAGCAAATACTGGGTCACCAACTAGCGCAGCAGCGTAATCACAGCAACTGTCTGGTGCCACTGCCATGGGCGCTGCAGGAAGCAGGAGAACCCCAAGACGTCACTGCTGCTGAGGCCGCTTCCCCGGGAACCTGTGTTGGCGCCCACAGATGCCTGCCCGTCGCTGCGTGTGGAAAGCCACCGTGCCACAGGCCGGCCGCTGTCCTCGCTTCCTTCTGCCTGTGGAAGTCTTTCATTGGGGACTGTCTTCAAGAAATGTTCTTTTTTTGTAGTCTCTCTTCATTAAAAACGTGTAGTTTGGAGCATCTTACAGCAGTGTTCATGGTTATGGTTTTAATGTACGGTTTCCACACCTCGCCTCACCACAGCATCCAAGACTGCCCACCACTGTCCTGCTGCGCCCAGTCCACCGTATGGTTCCCCTCGGCATTCTCTACCCTACTTCGCCTGACAACTCAGTTCTACAATCCAAAAGTCATTCCAGGAGTTTGTTTTGACAATTCTAAGAGTTTGCTCTATTGTTCTATAGTTCGAAGAGTTTGTCATCATTGGATACTGCCTGTTCCCTAGTTTTGTTACTCTATAACTGGGCAGATGAGAGAGAGCATGTGCTATTTGTCCTCCTAACTTATTTTACTTAACACAGTATGCTGTAGTTTCAAGGAAGTTGCAATAAACTGAATGGTTTCATCTTTTCTATGGCTGTTTAGTATCTCGTTTGTGTGTGTACATATATGTATATCACTAGATCACTAGACATCCCGTTGTTCATCTATTTCCTCGAGCGGGCGCCAGTAACATCTCCATTCGACCCTATCACGTGCCAATGTAGCCCAATGGCATCTGGTTGCTTCAGGAATACAAAGAGCCTCAAACCGTTCGTTCAGGGTCTTGACGAAGAAGTCTGACCATCTTGTAGGTGGGCGGCCCACGTGATCTTTTGACGTTCCATGGGATCTAGTCGGTAACAGCTCTAGTCTAGCGGTCGCTCTACAAATCGCATTACATGTCCAGCCCATCTGATTTTCGATGCCTTGGCAAGCGAGACAGTGTCCCTGATTCTGGAACAGCGACGGAGGTCGGACTCCGGATTCCTTTTCTCGCTTGAGTGAGGCGTGATATTCCAAACATAGCTCTTTCAATTCCTCTCTGGGAGACCCGAATAGCCTTCTCATCCTGCTTTCGTGAGGGCCCAGGTCTCTGAGGCGTATGTTAATGCAGGGAGAATGGTGGAGTCGAAGAGATGTGCGCGGAGCCGGAGGTTCTTTGTCCTTTTAGCTATTTCTTCAATGCACATATATATATATGCATATATATGCATTGAAGAAATATATATCACATACATACATACATACATACATACATATCACAGCTTCTTTATCCATTCATCTGTATTGGACATTTGTTTTATTTTTTTTTCTTTTTGGGTCACACCCAGCGATGCTCAGGGGTTATTCCTGGCTTTTTGCTCAGCGATTACTCCTGGCGGTGCTTGGGGACCATATGGAATCGAACCTGGGTCGGTGCAAGGCAAACACCCTACCCACTGTGCTATAGCTCCAGCCCCTGTATTGGACATTTGGCTTATTAACCTATCCTGGCTATTGTACTAAGCTCTGTAAAAAATATTAATACACCTCTCTCTCTCTCTCTCTCTCTCTCTCACACACACACACACACACACATATATATGTATATATATACATATATATGTTTAGTTAATTTAATGTGCTTATGTTTGGCAAGGGGATAGATGCCAAAAAGTAGAAATACTGGGTCATATGGGAGTCAGCCTTGTTTTTGCTAGAAATCTCCATACTGTTTTCCATAAAGCCTGAACCAGACAATGTCCCCACCACAATGAATGACAGCTCCTTTTCATCCTATCCCTGCCAACTGGTTATTTCCATATTTTTGACATATCTCATTTCTCAGTGTTGTTATTATTTGCATTTTTCTGATAAGCAATGATGAACTTTTTTTTTTTTTTTTGCTTTTTTTTGGGTCACACCCGGTAATGCTCTAGGGTTACTCCTGGCTCTGCACTCACAAATTTCTCCTGGTGGTGCTCCGGCACCATATGGGATGCTGAGGATCCAATCTGGGTCTGGTCGCAAGGGAAGGCAAACGCCCTACCCGCAGGACTATCACTCTGGCAGCAAGCAACGATGAACTCTTTCATTTGCTTACAAGCTGTCCGTATGTGCTCCTTATGGAAGTGTGTGCGCACCTCTCCCTATTTTTTGATGGAGTCATTAGTTTTTTATTGTTGAACTTTTGTGGATGTTTTATGTATATTGGCCCTTATCTGTTATATTTTCTCCCTTTCAGTAGTGTGTCTCTTTATTTTAGCCCAAGCTTCTTTAGTCAAACCTTTTTAATTTGATATATCCCTTTTGTTTATTTTTGTCACCTTTGTCAGTGGAGTCAGATCACTGAAGACACCTGAGGTCTGTATCCTAGAATGTTGTGTCTATCTTTTCCTCAATCTATTTTATGGGTCCTAATCTTATTTTAAGGTCTGGATTCCACTTGGAATTGAATTTTGTAAATGGTGTGAGATAGGATTCAGTTTCTTTATTCTTTTTTTCTTTTTTTTTTACATGTGGCTATCTAGTTTTCCCAACTCTGTTTAAGAGGATTTTCTTGTTCCATTTCTTGTACCAAGCTTCTTTGTCATAGCTAGGAACATAGGTCAAACATACCTAGAATCTTTTATTTATTTATTTATTTATTTATTTATTTATTGCTTTTTTTGGGTCACACCCGGCATTGCTCAGGGGTTTCTCCTGGCTCTGCACTCAGGAATTACTCCTGGCGGTGCTCAGGGGACCATATGGGATGCCGGGGATTGAACCTGGGCCTGCGCAGGCCGGCCGTGCAAGGCAAACGCCCTACCCGCTGGGCTATCGCTCTGGCCCCAACATACTTAGAAACTTAACAAAGGATGTAAAAGACTAATATATCAAAAACTATTAGTAACTTTTGAAATAAATAGGAAAGCACAGCAGGAATTGGAAACATAATCAATGTTCATAGATCAGAAGAATTGACATCAAAATGACCATCTGCCAAAAGCAGCAGACAGATTCGACAGAATTTTGCATCAAAATTCCAATGTTAGGGCCGGAGAGATAGCCCAGCAGGTAGGGTGTTTGCCTTGCACGTGGCCGGCCCATGCTGGCCCGGGTTCGATCCCGGCATCCCATATGGTCCCCCAAGCACCGCCAGGAGCACCCCCGAGTGCAGAGCCAGGAGAAACCCTGAGCATTCTGGGAGAGACGTGTTCTGAGCATCACCTCTGGCATCCATGACCTGGGCTCCCTGCGCTGGGAGCTGGCCCTGTGCCTTCTGCTCGCCTGGATCCTCTATTACTTCTGCATCTGGAAGGGGGTCAAGACCACAGGAAAGGTGAGGTGTCGGGGCTCTCAGTGGTCCTCAGAGTCGATAGGGTTTCCTCTGGAGGATTGAGAGAAAGAGCAGCTGCAGAAAACAGCACAGCAAGAATAGAAGTCACGGAAAGCAGAGTTGAGCTGAAGTTCAGGGATTTCTTCTGCAAAGAAAGGATATTTTTAGGGGGGAGGGGCAAGGAGAAGGCACAATGGAGAAGGCCCTTACTTTGCCTGCAGCTGACTTGTATTTCATTTTTCAGCAGCCCATATGGCCCAAGGAGCCCTGCCAGGGTTGATCCCAGAGTGCAAAGCCAGGAGGGGAGCTCTGGGTGTGACCCCACTCCCACCTCAGTAAAGGATTTCCTTTCCAATAGGTCTTTGATAGACTTGATTACAGGAAACTGAGAGGCCTGAGTGGTGCAAAGCTTGCTCAGTGGATTTTTAAACCACTAGGAACTATGGCAGATGTCTTGAGCAAAGAGATCTTGAGCCATTTGTTCGGCTCAAGAAGTATTAAAGTTGGAAGGTCATGCACATGCAGATCTGTGGCTGACAGGAACAACCGAGGGGCAGTGATGGTGTAGACTGATGCCCTGGACTTCAGGGCAGAGGGAGGTTCTGAGAGGAGGAGAAAGAATGATCTGGAAGTACCGTCACGTGGTGTTGCAGCCGATTCCCGGCTGATGTCAACTTCGGGAATGTTATCATAACAGGGTATAGGGGTTACTGCTGAAATATTTCATAGAGCTAATACATCTGTTGTTTTTGCCTTCTAAAAAATAAGAGCCCCTTTACCCTGGATTCAGAACAAAATAAAAAAAATCTCCCTGTTCAAGTTGTCAGCATGAAGGTGGGGGCATGGATCCAATGATCCTTGTTAACACTTTGCTGTAGAAAAGTTTAGTTTCTTAAGTGCATCTCTGTGTTTTAGTGTCTGTATTTGGGGGGCTACCCGCAGCAGAGCCTGTGTTGTATTTGATATGCCAAATACCAGTAACAATTACAGACCTCATTCCCATGACCTGATGGAATGGTTTGAGGCTCTTTATGTTCCTGGAGCAAGCAGGTACTCTTGGGCTCTACTTGCATGAGACAGGACATATGGAGATGTTACTGGTGCCTGCTCTAGCAAATTGATGATGAACGGGAAGACAGTGATACAGTGACCCAAAAAGAAAAAAAAATCCAATATTATTCTTAAGGATTTAGAAAAAACTAATAAAATTTGTATGAATCATAAAACTCCCTGAATATCCAAAGTCATTCTTAGAAAAAAGAAGATGGAGGGCCTGAGCGATAGCACAGCAGATAGGGCGTTTGCCTTGCATGTGACCTACCTGGGCTCAATGCCCAGCATCCCATATGGTTCCCCAACAAGCACCGCCAGGAGTAATTCCTGAGTGCAGAGCCAGGAGTAACCTCTGAGCATTGCTGGGTGTGACCCAAAAAGAAGATGGGGTACCAGAGGGACAGTACAGGGGTAAGATGCTTGCCTTGCACATGGCCAACCCCAGGTTCCATCCTGGTTCATGGGACCCATATGATCCCCTGAGCATTGCGAGGAGTAACCCATGAACAGAGCTAGTTGTGGCCCAAAAATACAGAAAATAGAGGAAAAGGAAAAAGAAGGGCCAAAGAGATAGTACAGTGAGT
This sequence comes from Cryptotis parvus, assembly GCA_021461705.1. Taxonomy (NCBI): domain Eukaryota; kingdom Metazoa; phylum Chordata; class Mammalia; order Eulipotyphla; family Soricidae; genus Cryptotis; species Cryptotis parvus. The sequence goes on from JAJIBD010012429.1 coordinate 11,314, forward strand.
ATGGCTTGCATATGCCCAGCTGACCTGGGTTCAGTCCCTGGCACCACATATGGTTGCATGGGCTCCCTTATCCATGAACTCAGAGCCAGGAGTAAGCCCTGAGCACCTCCCAGTGTGGATTTCCTGCCTTCCCATCCAAACAAAATAGCCTCGCTTCTAAAAAAAGAAAGACCAGATGATGGGAGGCATCATGTTTCCAGACTTTAAATTATACTATAAAGCTATAGTAATCAAAATAATGTGTTACTAGAATAAAGATATTATAGACCTCATTCCCATGACCTGAAGGAATGGTTTGAGGCTCTTGTGTTCCTGGAGCGAGCAGATGCCCTTGGGCTACACTAGCACGTGACAGGATATATGGAGATGTTACTGGTACCCGATTGAGCAAATCTATGAACAACTGGAAGACAAGTGAAGTGATACAAGAGTAAAAGATAAGCTCTCAGACCAATGAAGTAGAATTGAGAGCCCAGAGGTAAATCCTCAGATTTATGTAGTATCTAATTTTGCTCACAGTTCTTTTGTAGATGAATATTATTATTATTATTTGTTTGTTTGTTTGTTTTGGTTTAGTTTGGCTCATACCCACCAGTGCTGAGGCATTGATTAGTCTTGGCCAGGGTTGGGGGACCATATGTAGTGATGGGAATTGTACCAGGTAGGCTACGTGCAAGGCCAACACCTTACTATCCTCTGGGGAAAAAAAACAAACCCCAAAACAACAACAAAAATCCCATGCTTTTTTTAAACAGTGTTGCCAATTAAATCAAAGTAATAAACCCAGAAATCTCATGAGACTCTTGACAAGCTAACATCTGGGGACCATTGGCACAGCCTAAAGGCTTAATCTCAGTCAGATGGTGACTGCTAAAAGGATTTCAGTCTTCCCATCTTTTTTACACCCTCCCGCTGCTCCATTTCAGACCTGCTAGTTTGTGAGTCTCTCAACTGTTCTGTCTCTGCCCATTCCAACCACTCACTTGAATGTGTATCCTAGAAGTCTAATTGCTCAGTGTTGATGTCAGTCAAGCAGCTACTTTCTAAACAGCAGAGAAGCTCCACTTTTAGAATCAAGGATTTTGGATCCACTATACATATCATACACAATGTAGAAACAGTCACAGGCCTTTAGCTTTTCCAAAAGTGGGGGAGTAGAATACCAGAGAAGATCTGGCAGGATTAGACAGAACTTGGCAGAGAAGAATCTGGCAGGGTGGGCAGGCTCCAATCAGCAAGATGGCAGGCAGAGGTGCCTACTGTTGTTGGCTGACCTGTCCCTAGAGGAGTGCCAGGGCCCTTGAGTCAGTAGTGAGCAGAGGACCCATATTCATGGTCTTTTGGCTAAAGGAATGTAAAGGGTGTTGCGGTGAAGCTTTAAGGAAGCAGGGACCGTTACCAACTTGAAGCATGCCTCCTTTCTATACTAGGTTGAAGTTGACTTTGTTTGAATTTTTATACTATCATAGATACAGTACATCATAGCCAAATTCCCTGTGTTACACATTTGAGGTGGGAGACACACTTGGACAGGCTCAGGAGTTATTCCTGGATCTGCACTCAGGAATTACTTCTGTGGTGCTTGGGGTTCTATATAGAATGCCAAGGATGGAATATGGGTTGCCATGTGCAAGGCAAGCCAGCCCCCTCCCCTACTCCATGGGGCCGCCATTTTCCACATCCGGACTTCCCTTTCGTCACAACTCCACCCAGCAGACCAGACTATCACAGCCCGGATCATCAACACCCACCCTGCAGCAGTTTTTTTTTCAATCCGACCCAGGTATGCTGAACCAGAGACTCTCAGACATGGGGTAGAGCTGCTACTTGCTCTCCCTGTGCTCAGCTGCTCATGCACCCGGGAGGCATGGCGGGTTCTAGCACTGGCCTGCCACCCCGCAGAGCCTCAGAACAAGCCAGGCGACCACCCCTACACCATGGGGGCCGCCATTTTCCACATCTGGACTTCCCTCTTCACCCAGCAGACCAGACTATCACAGCCTGGCTCGCGTGGCCACTACTAGCGGCTGCGTGGTTCATCAATACATGTTTTATTTAGAGGTGACTACAACAGTATGCCACCCGCACGGCAAGCCTGGCAAACTGCTTGTGTCGTATTTGATATGCCAAATACCAGTAACATTTATATTAGGTCATTCCCATGACCTAATATAATGGCTTGAGGCTCTTTATGTTCCTGGAGCCTTTGGGTTCTACTAGCATGAGACAGGACATATGGAGATATTACTGGTGCCTGCTCTAGCAAATAGATGATAAACGGGAAGATAGTGATAGTGATGTGCAAGGCAGGTGCCATACCCACTGTACTATTGCTCTGGCCTTCATGTGTGTCACACTTAGAAGGGTGTCTAAAGCCAGTCAGTTGGCAACTTTAATGCTCATACATCAGGGGCTGGTCAAGGAAAATGAGACAAACACACAGAGACACTTTAGGTCATCTGGGCAGCCATTAGTGGGCTCACAGGCCAACCATTTATTCAATACAACATTGCCCCCTGCCCCACTCCTCAGGAGTCCCAGCAGGCGAGTTATTGTTTTCTTATTGTTGTTTGGATTTTGGGGCCACAGCCAGTGGTGCTCAGGGGTAACTCCTGGCTCTGTACTCAGGAATTATTCCTGGAAGTGCTCATAGGACTATATGGGGTACTGGGGATCGAGCTTAGCTCAGCTGTGTGCAAGGTAAGGCATACTATTGTTGACAAAGACATTCAGGACAGTGAGTGAGCACTTCAACATTCAGTAGGTACCTGGAGGTCAGAGGTGGGGGATTTGGGTAGCTATCAGAAAGCACTCCTAAAAATATTTAAATATAAAATCCTGATAGTTTTCTGACCTATTTTTTGCCATGTTGTCCCTATATATAAAAGATCCTAAATAGTCTTATTCTATGCTTGCCTGGGGGCATTTTTCAACAAATATTTGTTGTCTGAATAGCATATGTTTATATATATTCAGATAGAAAATACAATATATTCTCTTCTGGGTGCATTTTTTGAACCCTTTTGCATTTTATCTATCTGTCTGTCTGTCTGTCTATCTATCTATCTATCTGTCTGTCTGTCTATCTATCTATCTATCTATCTATCTATCTATCTATCTATCTATCTATCTATCTATCTATCTATCTATCTATCTATCTATCTATTTTTGTTTTTTGTGTCACACACAGTGATGCTCAGAGGTTACTCCTGGCTCTGCACTCAGGAATTACTCCTGACACTGCGTGAGGGACCATATGGGGTGCCGGGATTGAACCTGGGTCGACAGCATGCAAGGTAAATGCCTTACCCGCTGGACTATCCCTCCAGCCCCTCTTCTGTATTTTATTTTTTATTTTATTGTGGTTTTTATTTATTTTTTATTTATTTATTTATTTATTTATTTATTTATTTTTGCTTTTTTGGGTCACACCCGGCAATGCTCAGGGGTTGCTCCTGGCTCTTTGCTCAGGGAATTACTCCTGGCGGTGCTCAGGGGACCATATGGGATTCCAGGGATCGTACCCAGGTCGGCAGCATGCAAGGCAAATGCCCTTCCCACTGGACTATCGTTCCAGACCCCCCCTTTTGCATTTTAATACCCAAACTCTCTCACCTTGCCTAGGGGCATATCCCATTTGGGCTTTTTGTTGTTGTTGCTGTTAAGAGAGAATTCTCCACTGCAAGGTATAATGCAGATCAACAAAAAATATCTTTGTGATGAAATGTCAGATTTGATTTATTAATATTTTGTGGAGGATCTTTATGTCTGTGAGGGATGTCAGTCTATAGTTCTTTTTTGTGTTGTCTCTGCTTTGGTATTATTATATACCAATTTGTTAAATTAGTTAAAAACAACATCCATGCTGGTAGCTCCTGGGTTGTGTGGGATGTCTAGCTTATCTGTGCTAAATAACAAGAGAGGTTATTTGCTATTGTTCACTCTATATATGGATTATCTGTGCTGACCACGCAGCTCTGCGCTAAACAACAGGATATATAAAGATATTGTTGCCCATTTGATGCATAGCTTTAGCAATGTCCTGTTTTCTTATATTTAGCCAGGATGTGTGACAAAATTTTTATTTAAACTACAGACAATACAGCTCTTAGTTAATCTCCTACTACCAGCTGTCGCTTATGTATGTAGTTTTAGAGCATAAATGCAAGACTCAATGTTTTAATCAATTGTCAAATGAGTTAGAGGCCCATGAACCATCATGATCCCTGGGCCCATTGTGATGAAATAGCTATGTCTTACTCCTTCTGTGTCCTAGATATCTCACTGAATTATGACAAGCTTGGACGTAACAGTATAAGCATAGTATTTATGCCATAGGAACTGGGAGTGTTTCTGTTTCTTTAATTTCCTGAAAAAACCTGAAAAAGATTGTCAGTAGGCCTTCTTTAAAGGTCTGTAAAAGGAGCTCAAGTGTTAATACAGTAGGTAAGGCAGTTGCCTTCATGTGCTGGAGTCGGGTTGGATCCCCAGCCTCCCTTATGGTCCCCTGAGCATTGTCAGGAGTGTGACCACTGACCATCGCCAGGTGTGACCCAAAAACTTAAAAGATAAAACAATTTGAAGAACTTAGTAGTGAATTCATCTGTTGCTGGGTTTTTGTTTTCTTTTTGTTTTGCATCACACCCAGCAATGCTCTCAGGATTTACTCCTAGCAGTGCTCAGGGGACCATACATGGGATGCCGGGGATCGAACCTGGGTCAGCCACATGCAAGGCAAATGCCCGACCTGCTGTGCCCAAACTCCGCCTGTTTTTTTTTTTTTTTTGGGGAACTTTTACCATTCCAGTTTCCTCAAGAGCTACAGGTCTGTGCGTGTATTCCATATCTCCTTGTTTCAGCCTCAGAGGTTCATTGCAGCACTGTTGACAATAGCCAAAATCTGGGAAACAACCCAAGTGCCCAAAAAAGATGACTGGATAAAATAACTATGGTACAGCAACACAATGGAATACGGCCGAGTAGTAAGAAAAGATAGAGTAGGAGAACTGTTCTTCAGCAGGAAGCTTGCCAACGGACTGGAGGTAGGGAGATAAATTAGGGAAGGAAGCACAAGGATAATGATGGAGGGGGAAGGTGCCTGCTTTATAGGCAGGCTGGGGAATGGGAGGGAACCTGGGGATATTGATGAGGGAAGTGAGTACTGGGGAAGGGATTTGTGTAGAATTAGAGCATTGTATGCCTGAATCTTAATAAGTTTGTAACTCTAATTCACAGTGGTTAAAACAATTAAAAAATTCTTCTTCTCCTCCTCCTCTTACTCCTTTTTCTCTTGTTTCTTTTCCCTCTTCCTCCTTCTCCTCCTCCCTCTCCTCTTATTCCTCCTCCTCCTGCTCCTCTTCCTTCTCCTCTTCTTTTTTCTTCTCTTCCACCTTCTCCTCCCTCTCCTCCTCCTCCTCTTCATCCTCTCAGAGTTTACTCCTGTCTCTTTCTCAAGGCTGACTCCTCTCAGGGCTCAGGGAGTCAAATGTGGTGCTGGAGTACCTTACTAAGCACCTTACCTGCTGTGCTCTCTCTTGGGCCCTCTGAAGTTCTTTTCCGTGAGGACAGACAATGAACCTGGGAACCTTGGACCTTGGGTGGAAGTGCGTACTGACTTTCTTCTTCCTGCAGAAAGCAATTCCTTGCTTCAGCCTGTGATCCTAATTTCTTGACTAGTGAGGCTGGTGGGATGAGACATCCATGCCTGTGAAGCGCTTATGGCAGATTTTACCAGTCCTGACACACCTATACCCTTTCTTTCAAGTAGGAAGGCAGTAAGGAGTGTGCTATTTCCAACTCCTTGCACTATTTCCAACTCTTAGCACTGTATTTTTGCACTATTACTAACTCTCCACTTCATCTCAGTCTCCTGAAACATAATTCCAGAGACACCAGGAATCAGATAACTTCGCTGCATTTCATGAATCACCTAAGAAACCAGCTTTTAAAATTATTTATTTATTTACTATTTTAATTTTATTATACCGCCATGAGATATGTAATTATAAAGATGCTCATGATTGGGTTTCAGTGTTCCTCCAGTGTAATCTGGAACACTTACATTCAGTGTTCCAGAACCCATCCATCCACCAGTGCACATTGCACATTCCCTACCACCAATGTCCCCAGATTTCTTCCCCCTCCTCAGCCTGCCTCTATAGCAGGCACTTTTCCTCCTCTCTCTCTCTTTCTCTCTCTCACTCGCTTGCTCTCTCTCCCTTCTCTTACACATTGTGGTTTGCCATACCTAGATTTAGGTGTTATCTGATGGAATGGTTTGAGGCTCTTTATGTTCCTGGAGCAAGCAGGTGCCCTTGGGCTCTACTTGCATGAGACAGGACATATGGAGATGTTGCTGGTGCCCGCTCAAGCAAATTGATGATGAACGGGAAGACAGTGATACAGTGATACAGTGATACATGTATATCCTTTGGCCTATGTGCAATGCTCAGTTCTTGTCTGGTGTTACCATTTCCAATAATTAGGAGAATACTAGTATATATTTCTATCCCACAAATGAATGCAGTAATTCTATAACCTGACCTTTTCCTTCTGGCTAATTTCACTATGCATGATAATCTCCACGTTCATCCATTTGTAGGCAAATTTCATGACTTCATTTTTCCCGAAAGTTGCATAGTATATTCCACTGTGTAGATGTGCCATAGTTTATCCAATCTTCTGTTCTTGGGCACTCAGGTTGTTTCCATCTTCTGGCTATAGCAAATAGTGCTGCGATGAATACAGAATTACAGATGGTGTTTCTGCTGTGTGTTTTTTTGAGAAACCTACTTCTTTTATTCACTTCTTCTCCCACCTGCAGCACTCACAAATAATGCTTTGTTAATATAATTTCCTTCCATTTCTTTTAGTGGTGTCCACTTCCACTCTACATGGGTTAAGAGGTGTGAGCTATGGAAATAATACTGTCAGGGAATTTTCATGCTTGTTTGTTGACGTCACACTTTCATCACTCATGTAGATAATTTTTAGTGACTATTGTAAGAGCAGACCAAGGAAGGCTCTGCATCATTCATGGGTTAGATAAAGCTTAATCTAAACTAAATTTATTTTTTTCCTTCAGGAATAGTCATCCTCCTGTTTATTTTATTTTTAAATTTTGTTATATCACCATGAGATAGACCATTACAAAGCTGTTCATGATTTGGTTTCAGTCATACAGTGTTCCAGCACCCATCCCTCCACAGTGCACATTTCCGACACCAGTGACCCCCCAGATCCCCTCTCCCACCTCAGCCCGCCTTTATGGCAGGCACTTTTCCATTCTCTCTCTCTCTTCTCTCTCTCCCTCCCTCCCTCACTTTGTTTGCACATTATGATTTGTAATAAAGACATTTAGGGGTTATCATGTATATCACTTTACATATGTTCCATGCTCAGTTCTCTTCTGGCTTTACCATTTCCTACAATTGTGGCACACTGGTCCCTTTTCTATCTTTTTTTTTTCTTTTTTGGGTCACACCCGGCAATGCTCAGGGGTTACTCCTGGCTCTGCACTCAGGGAATCACTCCCGGCGGTGCTCGGGGGACCATATGGGATGCCGGGGATCGAACCCAGGCCGGCACAGGCCGGCCGCGTGCAAAACAACGCCCTACCCGCTGGGCTATCACTCCGGCCCCCTTTTCTATCTTGCTTAACCTCTATCCCCCCCATACACAAGTGGTAGATTCTATTTTTTTTTCTTTTTGGGTCACACCCGGCGACGCTCAGGGGTACTCCTGGCTCTGCACTCAGGAATTACTCCTGGCGGTGCTCAGGGACCATAGGGGATGCCAGGGATTGAACCCGGGCCGGCATAGGCCGGTCGCGTGCAAGGCAAACGCCCTGCCCACTGGGCTATCGCTCGGGCCCCACATGTAGTAGATTCTAACCATTGACAAATTCTCCTGGTCCCAGTTTCTCCTGGACTGGGATATTAGTCTCATACTATTTTTTTTATATCCTACAAATGAATGCAGTCATTCTATATCTGTCTTTTTTCCTTCTGACTCATTTCTTTTTTTTATATTTGAACACTGTGATTTACAGATTTCTTCACAGTACAGTTGTCACAAACATTCATTGTTCAACAGTCCCACCACCAGTGCGCCTGTATCGCCACCAAATGCTACCGTCCCCCACCCATTCCCTATCCCCACACCAGCTCTCATAGCTGACTATAACAACATTGACCACTGCAATGTATATATGGGAAAGGTCCTGCCATATACCTGATGCTCAACTGGGTGGTTTTGTTAACATGTCGTGTGGCCACTTCGCAGCACACCACAGGAAGAAGCTATAGTAGTTGTGTTTCTGGTCATTCTTCTCAGAGTTACTATCAGTTCGATTCATGGTTCGGTTGTGAATGGCATCTGCACAAGCTCATAGTCATGCCCATTGGGTCACTGGAGGTGGGGATGAAAGGACGATCCTCAATCCCCTGCTCCAAGCCCCAATGGCATCCCCATGGCAATCTGTGTGTTTGCTGGTCCTAGAGGCGATGATGAAACTGGCCAGGGAAGGAACCAGTTTCCGCCTCTCTTTGCTTCCTGGGCAGCTCTCCACAGGCAGCAGCTGTAGCAGTGGTGCGTTCTATCATTTTCTCAGCTTTTTTGATCAGTCCTGGTACCTGGTCGGTTGTAGATGACTTCTACAAGGCTTGTACTCAACACCCACTGGGTCATTGGAGGTGGGAGAGAAGAGGACAGGGGCCTCGATCCTCAATCCAAGCCCAACTGGTGCATCCACAACAACCCACATGTTTGCTGGTCCAAGAAGCGATAGTGAAGCTGGCCAGGGACAGAGTCAGCTTCCCCTTCTCTTTGCTTCCTGGGCAGCTCTCTGCAGGCAGGAGCTGCAGCAGCTGTGCCTCTGGTCATCTTCCCAGGTTACTGATCGGTCCTGCAACACCTGACCTTCTGACTCATTTTACTCAGCATGATACTCTCCATGTTCATCCATTTATAGACAAATTTCATAACTATTTTTTCCCTAACAGCTGCATAGTATTCCATTGTGTAGTTGTATCATAGTTTCTTTATCCTGTTGTCTGTTCTTGGGGACTCAGGTTGTTTCCATATTCTGGCTATTGTGAATAGTGCTGTTATGAACATAGAAGTGCAGATGGTAAAAAAAAGAAGTGGAGATGGTGCATATGATGTTTCTGCTGTGTGTTTTTGGGCCCCCAGGGTATATGCCCAGGAGTGGTATTGCTAGGTCAAATGGGAGCTCAATTTCTAGTTTTTGGAGGAATATCCATATTGTTTTCCAGAAAGCATGGACTACCTTTTTGACATTCCCACCAACAAAGAATGAGAGTTTTTTTTTCTCCCCACATCAACACCAGCATTGGTTGTTCTTGCTTTTCTGGATGCTTTGCTAGTCTCTGTGGAATCTAAACAAAATTTAAACTTTTTTTTAACTTAAAATATACTAAAAAAAGATTTTCGTATGATTCCATTTTCAGTGTCTATCCCAATGCTCTTAGCCTTATTTAGGTATTTTTTAAGTGACTGCTCACTATTCTATCTAAACAATTTCTGATGATTTGTTTATTACCACCTCCCTTATTCTTGTATAGTTACTTGAAAAGTTTGCATTCAGAAATGTTCAAAAATTTTCAAAAATTTTATATATATAAAATTATATATTATATATATAATTATATATATATATATATATATGTATATATATAATATTCTCCATATTTGTAGCATCACTGATACCTGACTGGAATGACAGAAAGCAATAAAGAAACCGAATTGTCACTCTGGTGACTCTTTCTTAGAGTATCTCTGAAACCTGCCTGGGACCTCCCAGCATTGATCTCATTTCTGGACTGGTAACTCTCAATCTGCAGTACAAAAAAGCTGATGGTTCCTGCTACCCAGTTCCAGGAGGACACATATTCTTCACTCTGGCATGTAGCTTTTCAGCAAGAGGAGAAAAGTCTCAGCAATCATGGCCATGAACAAAGAGGTTTGTGAGTCTTAAGCCTAAACCCTGATTGTACTGCTCAATGTGAGAGTGTGGGCTGTCAAACGCCTGCTTTGTGTCCTTTCCTCTCTGAAGGGGATCCATGCAAACTCTAGACAGTCTCTTACTCAAAGCTGGAAATGCTGAACTTTTAACATATAAAGAAAAAAGGAGGAGAGGGTGGGAAGACACCAATTTTGTTCAAAGAGAATCAGTTGTTTGCCTACATCTGAAGCTAAAGATATTTGGCAGCTCCATCTTCAGTCTTATGTGCTGCTTTTAGTGCAATAATAAGATCAAGCAGTTACCATTCAAGGAAACCACAGTGAGAAGAATTTTGCTAGGAATAGCCACAACATCTCTATTTCCTCTCATCAGAGTAGGGGACACTTGCTTTAAGCGTGGCAACACTGGTTTCTTCCCCAGAAGTGTGTATGATCCTCCAGCACTGCCAGGAGTGAGCCCCTGAACACTGAGCCAGGAGGCCACTCTGAGCACTTCCTAGTGTGGCCACCTCCTGTCTTCTTCCACTAAGCAAGAAAACAGATTCAGAAACTGCATAGGCTTATAAAGATTCAGCACTCTCGTAGGCTTAAGAGCTATGTTCTGTTCTGTCTGACTCTAAGCCTAAAAGCCTAATGACTCATCCTTTCATGGGTGTAATTCTGAGCTACTCTGTGGTAAAAAAAATATCAGTAAGGCCAGAGAGATAGCTTAAAGGGCTGAAGCAAGTGCTTTGCATTTGGGAGCCCCAAGTTTCATCCTTGGCACTGCACGCCCCCAAAACCATCTGTGTTAGTACTATCAGGTATCCCTCACCAAAGAACTTATCAAGGAGTAAAAGACTACAGTATTTACAGCTACATTAATTCAAATATATTCATGAAACACATGTAACCTGCAAAGGTTTTACAATTTGCTGGTTGAAGATGGAAAAAGATAAAGGAAGTTGCTTCCAGCCTTCAGATTTAATCACTGTATCACTGTCTTCCCGTTCATCATCGATTTGCTCAAGCGGGCCCCAGTAACATCTCCATATGTCCTGTCTCATGCTAGTAGAGCCCAAGGCATCTGCTTGCTCCAGGAATATAAAGAGCCTCAATCCATTCGGAATGAGGTCTATAATTGTTACTGGTATTTGGCATATATATCAAATACAACACAGGTAGCTTGCCAGGCTCTGCCGTGCAGGTGGCATACTCTTGTAGGCATCTCTAAGTCCAGCATTTATTGATGAACCGTGCAGCCGCAGCGGCCCGCAGAGCCAAGCGCTGATAGGCTGGTCTGCTGGGTGGAGGTCCGGATGTGAAAATGGAGGCCCTCATGGAGTGGGGGGGTCGTCTGGCTTGTTGCGAGGCTCTGCTGGGATGGTGGGCCAGGGCTAGAACCCACCATCCCTCCCGGGTGCCTCGTGAGTGGCTGGTCACAGGGAGAGCCAGTAGCAGCTCTGCCCCATGTCTGAGAGTCTCAGATGCTTTCAGATTTAAAGCATAATTAAAAAAAAGTCACAAATGAAAGATGAAACATCATCACCAGATTAAAATGATTATCTCTGCTAGGACTGTGGGAGGGAGATAATTCAGCACCATAGTTCACAGGTCAAAGAGATCTTGGTGAAGAATTAAGATGCCTCCGAGAAAGAAGTGCTTATACACATTCTTCAAAATCATGAGTGCTTAAGGAATGATTCTACATAAATCATTTTATTTATTTATTCATTTATTTATTTATTTATTTATTGCTTTTTGGGTCACACCCGCGATGCTCAGGGGTTTCTCCTGGCTCTGCACTCAGGAATGCACTCCTGGCGGTGCTCGGGGGACCATATGGGATGCCGGGATCGAACCCGGGCCGGCACAGGCAACGCCCTACCCGCTGGGCTATCGCTCCGGCCCCAAATCATTTTAAAGAATCATTCAACTAAAAAAAAAAAAGAATCATTCAACTCAGGGTTCCAGGAGACTTACCCTGAGATCATTTAGGCACATAACATATGTTCAGACTTACCCTGAGATGATTTTAGGCACATAACATACTGTAATGAAGAGTGAATTTCACTGATAGTTAAATCACTTTTCCCACAATGCACTGTTAACCAGGCTGTGTCAAAAATTTTTTTTTCTTTTTGGGCCACTTTCCGGCGATTCTCAGGGGTTACTCCTGACTCTGCACTCAGGAATTACTCCTGGCGGTGTGCGGGGGACCATATGGGACACTGGGAATCAAACCTGGGTCGGCCACATGCAAGGCGAACACCCTACCCGCTAGACTATTGCTCCGGCCCCCAAATTTGTTTTTTGCTAATGTTTACCCTGATGAATTTTTAGCAATTTAACAAATAAAACAAAATGAACAGGAAAATGAATCATTCAGTATTTAGATCTCTTTAAATTTACATGTTATAGAATAGAGGATTTTTTTTATCATATTGTGATGAGAAAACGTTTCTCCCTTTTCATCTGAGACCATAGGTCAGTATATGTTTCATGGATTACCAGCAGCACAAATCCCTGGGAATTTACGGTACCATCCCACATTTATGGAAATAGAACTTCCAGTGATGCAGTCTGAAAAATCTTCACGTTAAACGGTTATTTATATTCTGTGAAGTTTGAGAACCAACAATGTGGAGTAAGACTTGGTTGACAGATTTTTTAATCAGTAATGGTACCCACTTGTTGAGAACTCACAGACATACTGTGCCTGGTGTCCACTCTAGTCTGTAAAGGAAAAAAAAATCCTAACAAAATATTTTAATATGAAATATAAAAGAAACTTTTATATAAAAGAAGCTTTTACAGATAAAGAAGCTGAGGCTCAAAGGATCAAGAATTGCCAGCAGCTATTCTGCCACCTAACTAGAGCTAGTCAGACCAGTTCCGCTTGCCTTCAATCAACGCCATTTTCTCACAATGCACTGTTGACCAGACTGTGCTATGGGCACCGTAGTTATTAATAGTAATGATAGCTATGAGCCCTCGAGGTGTTGCAGGTGTGGCTGTGGTGTCCAGCTGCGTCTGTAGGTGGCAGACAGGAAATAGGCTTGTCTACACGCAGGGCTCTGCCCCATGAGCCCTGGATGGTTGATGGTCTGACATAAAAAAGACTGGGCCCCCTGAGGATGAACCCAGAGCCACGGGAGAGCCTGGCAAGCTACTTGTGGTGTGCTCGATATGCCAAAAACAGTAACAGTAATGGACCTCATTCCCAATGAATGGAGGCGTTACTGGCGCCCACTCGAGCAAATCAATGAACAATGGGAAGACAAGCGACAATGATAGCTATCATCTGAGTGTCTACTATGTGTCATGTAGGTTCTGTTTAAACCTCAAACGTTCTCCTACCTTATAATCTAGGTAAGATGCAGAGATAGACATTTCAAAATCACCTTCTACCACTTGGAACAGCATTCTTAATCTAAGATAATTTTACCCCATGCTTGCTCCTCCTGACAGTTCTGAAGGCTTTTCTAGCTCTAACTGAGGACTTCCTTCCCCAAAAATAGCCTTATCCTTTTATACCTGGTTCAGAAAGGCAAACCAGGCATAGATGTTCAGGCTTTGTTACTAGCAGTACCATCTTAAGTCAGGACTGAAAAGCTACAACATAAACAGTGAAGTTACTTGAAAACCTTTCTGCTGATCTTGTGACTACAAAAAGGAAAAAGAAAAAATTAATCCAGCCTCCCTGGAAAGGAGAAATCACACTGTGGCACATGAGAGCTTACCCTGGATTGTGCGTACTTTTGTCATTAATCATTTTCTGGGAGTGTCACACTGGTCCTGGGGCAAAACCAAGCAGATATAAGGACAAAGGGCTGCTTTGACAAGTGAATGCACCCCGGCTTCATTAAACCTCCCTCAGGGTGCTGGTGAAAGAAGACAGTATTCTCTTTCAACACTCAGCTCCTCAGTAGAAAATTCAGTGAAATATAGCTTTAGACATATAAATCTTCGTACACTTTCACATACTAATATCCTCCTGAGAAGTAATTTGAAAGACTAAAGCAAGCAACAATGTGGCAAACAGTATCTATAGCAGCATTATTTTTGTTTTATTTTGGGGAGCAGGACATACCTGGTGGTGCTCAGGGGTGCTCTGCACTCAGGAATCACTTGTGGCAATGCTAGGGGATCATATGGGATGCTGGGCATTGAATCTGGGTGCAAGGCTAGCACCTCCCTGCTGTCCGATCTCTTGGCCCAACAGCAAGATTGTTTATAACAAGAGAAAAACCTGGAATAACCTATAAGTTCAAGAAGAGGAAGGGGATGAGAATCAATGGCACAGGAAACAGACTGTTAAGATGCTATCAGTTTAGATGCACATGAGAAGTGTATAGAAAATGAAAAGCTGCCCTTAAATAGTGTGAAATAATAGCATTAGAGTATAACATCGTGTTATTGAGGCTAGGAGTTTGGAGTCAGGTAGACCTGTGCATGTAGATATATGGAGCTGAACAAATCACTTAACCCTAAGTCTCAATTTCAGCACCTATAAAATGGTATTAAAATATCAAACTTGAAGGGGCCAGAGCAATAGCACAGCAAGTAGGGTGCTTGTCTTGCAAGCAGCTGACGGTGTGTTCGATCCCTGGCAACCCATATGGTCCTCCAAGCACCACCAGGAGTAATACTTGAGTGCAGAGCGAGGAGTAACTCCTGAGCATTGCCATGTGTGACCCCCAAAAAAAAAGCAAAAAAAAAAATCCAACTTGGACCAGAGAGATAGTACAAAGGTCAAAGCACTTGCCTTGCATGCAGTAGAAGCCAATTCAATCCCCAGCATCACATTCGATCCCTTCAGAGCACAGCCAGGAGTAAGTTTTGGACATCACTGGGTATGAGTCAACAAAATAAAGCAAAACAAAACAAAATGAAATAAAACAAAAAACACCTTTCCAGGCCTAGAAAGCCAGCACAAGGGGTTAAGGCCCTGCCCTTGTTTTCTGCTGATGTCTAGTGTTGCCGCCGCCTGCTACTGCATGATCCTCCAAGCACAGAGTCAGAAGTAATTCACATGCACCAGCAGGTGTGACTCAAGCCACCCGAAAATCCATCTTTCCAGTTAGAATAAGAGAAAATATAAGTGATATGGTTAAAATTTGGATAAGCCGTGGATAAGGATAGAAAAAAAAAGTATGATATGAAATGGGACTACAACAATTTTTATTTGAGATGAATTTATTTTGATGATGCTTTAATTAACTAACTTATTCATTTTTGCTATCTGAGGCACACCCAGCAGTACTAAGGGATTACTTCTGGTTCTGTGCTCGCCTCATTCCTGGAGGTGCTGAGGGGAATCATATGAACTGCTAAGGATCAAACCCAGGGTGGCTGCATGTAAGACACTTGCTGTACTATCTTTCTGGCACTATGCTTTAAATTGAATAGAGGGATCTGGCTCAAGTTGGAGGATTCATACCTTGCATGTGTGAAATCTTGGATTCAAATTCCGGCACCATGTGGTGTTCTCCACAAGATCTGGTTTAGATTTTTGGGTCCTAAATACCAAATACCAGGGGCCCCAAGTACTGATGAAAGTGGCTTCCCACAAAAGTTCATAATTCCTTTTTGGGTCACACCCAGCGATGCTCAGGGGTTACTCCTGGCTCTGCACTCAGGAATTACTCCTGGCGGTGCTCGGGGACCATATGGGATGCCAGGGATCAAACCCAGGCCGGCACAGGCCGGCCGCGTGCAAAGCAAACGCCCTACCCGCTGGGCTATCGCTCCGGCCCCAAAAGTTCATAATTTCTGTTCAGAAAATGTGTATGTATCGTCTACAAGGTTGCCAGGCTGGATCACTAAGCCCAATCCTGGGAAGAGTTCTAGAGTATTACTTCTGAAATCACCTCTAGGAAAATGATAGGTGCCCCCAAAACATTGACATTAAAGGTGTCTCAGCTTGGTTCCAGAGCCTGTTTTCTTGTAAGACCTAGGAGGGTTTTCATTAAGATCATTAGGTAAAGGGTCCTTTCTCTCCCATGGTTTGGGCATAGTGGTGTTCTCAAGAGTGGTATAGCCCCCATTGCCATTGTTTCAGAACCCTAGCCCTTGATTAAATAATCTTCTATGTAAGAGCAACAAAACAGGGGTAGGCAAGAATAATATGAAAGAGGCGATTTTCTTTCAGCCAACATTTACAAAACACACTCTTCAGGCCAGACATTGTGTTTGCACATATCGAATACTTTTAGACCAAACCAGTGGAATAAATTTTAAAACTCAGACTTCAGAATTTTCTAGAAATTTAATATTTCTAGAAATTTAATATTATCTTTATCAAGATAATATTAACATTGAAAAAGAGTATTGGTAGATTTCCCCATTCATCTTTTGCCAGTTCAGAGAAACAAAAATATAAACTGTCATAGGGTTTTGCTTTTTGGGAGGGTCATACCTGGGATTGATCAGAGTTTACTCCTGGCTCTGCCAACAATCACTCATGGTGGGCTTGAGGGACCACATGGTATGTAGGGGATCAGACCTGCGTCTTCCAACGGCAAGGCAAACCCCTTACCCACTGTACTGTATCTCCAGCCCCACATCATAAGGTTTTATACTGAGCAGAGAAGGAAATCAACAAACCATGAAATCCACTAAAGTTTAGACATTCTAGTGAGAAAGGAGCTAACCTTTTTCACTGGTGAGAGCATTACCAATCTAACGAGAAAGCAATTGTGGCAAAACTGCTCAGGTTTCTTCTGGAAAGTTTTGGTCAATTACTCTAAAAATTATCTGAAAACTTTGTTCTTCTTGGCAATAAAACAAAGGTTATTTTGGGTGTTACACTGACTTCCTCTGAATTGATTGATTTTCCTCCCCTTGCCCTATAAACTAACAGCCAGGGATGCCACTGATGAAATATTCAGCATTGGAATGATACTTGATGTATAATTTAATAGAATGCATTTAGCAGAGGAATTTTATAGGTCTTTAATCTTCAAGTTAATAAAATTTAATGTAGAGAATCTCAAAAATAAATGAATATTCTTTTGAAATGCTACCATTCTTAGAAAAACACATAATTATGAACATGAGAAATTACTATATATAGGAATGGAAACATTTGTTAAACATTTTGAGCCAGGAAAGTACTGGGTGCTTTAAATATAGTGTCACTTAATATTCACAACCCTATGAGGTTTGTTTTATTGTTTCCTCTATAAGATGAAGTTGCTGTAGCTCCAAGAAGTTGTCATTTGTCATATATCAAAAAATTACTGTACAGCCGGAACTGAAATGTAGGTCATATTCTCTTTAACAACCACGCTTTCCCCTAGAGTTCTATAGAATTTTATTTCCAAAGCAATTTCATTGCTGTGGCTTATTCCATTCTCCCAGTAACAGTGACACTAAACACAATCACAGAATTCTTCGTTTTAGAAGTCATAGGACTAGAATCTAAGATAATAGCAATTATCATGATCTCAGTTACTTTCATTGAGCTAGACTCTGTACTTAAACATTTTTCTTTCTTTTCCCCATATTAATTCATGTGATAATCTTATTATTTTTTTTTTTTTTTGGTCACACCAAGCAATGCTCAGGGGTTATTCCTGGTTCTGCACTCAGGAATTACTCCTGCAGTGCTGGGGGACCATATGGGATGCGGGGATCGAACCTGGGTCGGCCGCATGCAAGGCAAATGCCCTACCCGCTGTGCTATAGCTCTGGCCCCCCTGTAATAACCTTATTAGGTAGGTACTATTATTAGCCAGACGACCCACCACTCCATTAGGGCCTCCATTTTCCACATCTGGACTTCCCCCTCATCAACACTCCACCCAGCAGACCAGCCTATCACAGCTCGGCTCATTGAGATCCACCCTGCAGCAGTCTTTTTTTTTTTCTGCTTTTTTGGGTCACACCCGGCAATGCTCAGGGGTTTTTCCTGGCTCTGCACTCAGGAATCACTCCTGGCGGTGCTCGGGGGGACCATATGGGATGTATGCAAGGCAAGCGCCCTACCACTGGACTATCGCTCCAGCCCCTGCAGCAGTCTTTTTTAATCTGGCCCGGCCTCACCGCCTCGGGGCCTCCATTTTCCACATCCGGACTTCCCCCTCATCAGCACTCCACCCAGCAGACCAGCCTATCACAAGCGGCTTCCGCGGTTCATCAATAAATGCTGGAATTTGAGATGACTACAAGAGTATGCTACCCGCCGCGGCAGAGCCTGGCAAGCTACCCGTGTTGTATTTGATATGCCAAATACCACTAACAATTATAGACCTCATTCCCATGACCTGATGGAATGGTTTGAGGCTCTTTATGTTCCTGGAGCAAGCAGGTGCCCTTGGGCTCTACTTGCATGAGACAGGTCATATGGAGATGTTACTGGTGCCCACTAGAGCAAATCGATGATGAACGGGAAGACAGTGATACAGTGGTACTATTATTATCCTATTTGGTGGGTTATAAACCAATAAATAAGTGTTAGAAACGCCCTTTATCCATTCATTCATTGATGGACATTTATTTTGCTCTCAAATATTTACTGTTGTAAATAATGGCATGGGACCAGAGAGACAGTTCAATAGCTTGGGCATATGGTTTGCGTACAGAAATCCTGGGTTTGATCCCTGGAAACACATGGTCCCCAAGCACTGTCAGGAGTGACCCCAAAGCACAGTCAGGAACCAGTATCTCTGGGTGTGACCCAAAAGTCAAAAAAGAAAAAGTAAATAATGCTACAATACGTATGGTTCTTTAGATGTCACCCAGAACTGCACTTGCTGAATGATGTCATTCTGTTTTTCTTTTCTGAGAAGCCTTCACGCTGTTTTTGTTTGTTTTGTTTTATTTATGTTTGGAGCCACACCTGGTATGAAATTCTGAGCTCAGGGATAACTTCTGGTGTGCTTGGGGACAACGTGTGGTACCAGGAATCAAATCCAGATCTGCCACATACAAGGCAGACACCCTACCTTCTGTACTATCTCTCCAGCTTCCCCTTCATGCTGTTTTCCATAGTAACTGCACTAATTTACATTCTCAATACAAGGGTTTCCTTCCTTCCTCAGCAACATTTGTCATTTCCAGTCCTTTTTGTTTGCTGTGGGGCCACGTTCAGCAGTGCTTAGAGCTTACTTCTAGCTCTGTGCTCAAGGATCTGTGCTCTGTGATCATTCCTGCAGGGATCAGGAATGTGTGGTGCCAGGGGTCAAATTCAGGTTGAGCACATGCAAGGCAAGTGCCTTGATCCCTGTACCATTGCCCCAGCCCATTAAAAAAAAAAGTATATCACCATGAGATAGACCATTACAAAGCTGTTAATGGTTGGTTTCAGTCACACTGTGTTCCAGCCCCCATTGCTCCACCAGTGCACATTTCCCAACTCTAATGCCCCTAGATTGCCTCCCCCTCCCCCAGCCTGCCTGCCTCTATGGAAGGTGCGCTCTCTCTCTCTCTCTCTCTCTCTCTCTCTCTCTCTCTCTTTCTCCTCTCTCTCTCTCTCTCTGCCTTTCTCTTTTTTTTTGAGCATTATGGTTTGCAATACATATATTTAGGGGTTATCATGCATATGAGAGCTGCTACTTGCTCTCCATGTGCCCAGTCAAACATATATTTAGGGGTTATCATGTATATGAGAGCTGCTACTTGCTCTTCCTGTGCCCAGCCGCTCATGAGGCGCCCGGGAAGCATGGCGGGTTCTAGCCCTGGCCTGCCACCCCAGCAGAGCCTCACAACAAGCCAGATGGCCCCCTGACTCCATGGGGCTGCCGTTTTCCACATCCAGACTTCTTTCTCGTCACAACTCTACCCAGAAGACCAGACTATCACAGCCTGTCTCATGCGGCCGCTAGTGGCCACGCGGTTCATCAATAATTACTTTATTTAGAGGTGACTACAAGGGTATGCCACCTGCATGGCAATCCTGGCAAGCTGCTCATGTCGTATTTGATATGCCAAATACCAGTAACATTTATATTAGGTCATTCCCATGACCTAATATAATGGCTTGAGGCTCTTTATGTTCCTGGAGCAAGCGGATGCTTTTGGGTTCTACTAGCATGAGACAGAACATATGGAGATATTACTGGTGCCCACTCTAGCAAATACGGGAAGATAGCGATAGTGATAGTGATCATGTATATCCCTTTACCTACTTTCAATGTTCAGTTCTAGTCTAGCGTTACTATTTGCAACAATTATGGGAAAACTGGTTCCTTACCCACACACACTTATGGTAGATTCCAACTGTTAACAAGTGCTCATGGTCCCAGTTTTGCTTGGCCTTGTATATTAGTCTCATACTATATTTTTTTTTGCATTTTGGGTCACACCCGGCAATGCTCAGGGGTTTCTCCTGGCT